>JAAVUK010000086.1:0-141019 GCA_014899095.1 Fusarium buxicola | reverse complement strand
CAGTGGGCAACGGCTCCCTGAACGTTTCGGGGCCGGAGAATCCGGTCGTTTATCAGAGTACGCAGCCCCAGGCCTCAGGTGGGACGTGTGGTACACGCTTGATCAGATCATCTTCTGGCCTCCACTGTGAGCCCTGATTCATGGATCTAACAAATCGGGGGTGGTTGGGATGGGTAAATTTGGCACGTTTCTTGGTTTTTGGCATTTGACAAGGGCTTCGTGACTGGTGTTGGGGCCAGAGTATGACGATTTACGGTACGATGTCTTTGGCTTTATCAGCGCGACTCTACATGCTAAAGACTTTCACAGTTTTGCAGGCGACGCACTAGAAAAATGGCTTATTGATATGGCAGATTCCCAGTGGAAGCGGCCTTGACTAGCTTGATGCCTCGGCCCTATGGTGGAAGAAGGGGACTTGATATTTAGGCCTTTCATACTATGTTCCCAGAATTGAGAAACCCGTTCTATGAGGTTTTCCTCAAGTATTCGAGAGAAATAAGGAAGCAGACCCAGCTGTATCCATTGACATATTACACTACTAGCTTCTCACATGACAGCCAGTCAATGGTGCTCGCTCATACTTCCTCAACCCCATTCTTCATGACTGGTCTAACAATCACTGCTTCCGGAACCTTGAAACAGTTCAATCTAGTCATGGAGCTCGGTTATTCAAAAAAAAAAAAAAAAAAAACCCAAGCACGAACTGATCCTGCTGTCCCAATGTTAAAGGATTCCTACGTCATGTCCCTGGAGCGGTTGCCGCGAGCTGTGACTGGTGTATGTCTGTTTTGGCTCCCCCTTAACCACTGTGTCCTGTTGACATGTCATTGATGTGTGCCCTGCGTCCTTCAACGTAATAGTAGTCCCACGTGTAGGTCCAGAATAAACTAGACTCATACCTTTCATTATTAGACATGGCAGTTTCAGATGCGCTGGGATATTCTTGTACCAGTCCAACCGTTCCCGTAGGCCAGTTGTGGTTCGTTCAGCGACTATCTTTCCAGACGAATCTTCTAAATAACTACACCATAAACTGATACGTGCTAGTACACGGAGCATGGCTGTCTCTCACTTTGCGCTAGCAAGGCAGGTTTACCGTATATTGAGCTTCCATGGAGTCTTTCTACGACAATATCCCAACATACGTGTTCTATATTTCTTAGCCAATACTAAGCCACCTGCCCTGGTACGGCCGAATCAGAGATCGAAATCAACCACTCCAGCTTCCCGCTTCAACGACTTCTTGGCTCGGAGCTGAATGTCTAGTTCACTTGTTAAAGAAGGCTTGGATATTTTTGGCCAACTGACCGACTGGCGAGGACAACTTGCCGGTGGCATTATTGTCGCAACCGAAGGAGTCGGGCTCGGCGTAGATGTCTGATTGGCGTCGGTGATAGTTGCCGCAGCCGGAGTAGAAGGAGTTATGTCAGGCCAGTCGGTATTAGCGGTAGTTGCCGAGACCGAAGCAAAGGAGGTCGAGGCAGACTTGTCGTCTTCATGGTCATACTCGACATCTAGCTCCAGGCCCGTGTTGAAGACACTATAGGCATTTGGTTTCGAGCCACCACAGGCCTCTAGGGGGTAGCCGGAACACGGATAGTCGCATTGATTGTTGTCAACAAGTAAGCGTTTAGATGGGTAGGTCTCGGCACAATAACACACATCCATGTGCGTTACCATGGCAGGCTTTTGCTCGTCTCTGCAGCGCATGGAACACGAGCCTCGAGAGAGAAATGGAGAGTCCCCCGACATACGGTCCGCAGTAGCTGGAAGCGATCCAAAGCAGCCCTGCGGAGTAACATTGTTCATAATTGAAAGCTCTGCAGGTGCTTGCTTTGGTTCCCTCGCAGCTACAAGAGTGGCCCAGAGAAAAGCAGCGTTGATGATGGTGAAGCCCGTCATTTTGGCGGTTTTGTTGTGGAAAGTTGGAAACAAGTGAGAAGAGATGGATATCTAGGTAGACACTGCTGAATGGGGGATGCATAGATACGGTTCTTGTATTGTAATTCTGTGTTTCTTTGTTGCGCAGCGAAGGATTCAGTGTCAGCCCTGCAATTTGTTTTAGCTTGCTTACCCACCTATCCTACTGCTCTTGGCTGTTGGCCGTGGGTTGCCGATCCGCGTCATCAATGTAACGGAAAGCTAGTGCTCAGGAACAGAGTGCCTCTGCATTGTCTGGGTACAGATGCCGTTCAAAAGGTGGCCGTTGGACCTCCTATACGTGATCGGTTGCTGTGGCTGTGAGGTAGTCTTGAGGATACGCAGGCTAGAGTCCGAGATTGAGTATATCTATCCGTATGAAAGAATCGAAGAATATGTTAGGAGGCTCATTCCTACCCCTACACCGCCACACGATTAACCAACATCGTGTAAATACTTGTGATGTCCATGCGCCCACCTGAACCTTGATCTGGCCACTCGGTGGAGTTTAGTGCTGGAGCTCAGTGTTTGACTCTTTTTGATGACTATATGAGAAACACCAAAAGCTCAGATGCATGGCAATTATGTAGTGCGATAAACTCTCTAGACGATCTATTAAATAATATGCTGATGACTTTCCCATGGGAGGATGAACCGCCTCCTCACAACGTTGGGTCTTCCTCTGTAATTGGCACCAAATCACCCTTGCCCTTGAACACCTCGAGGATATTCGCCTGCTCCGTCAAGATAAACCTGTCCGTCTGCTTTCCAATAGCAGCAAGCCCCTTCCAGCGTCCGAAATCTTCCGGGTTTCTCTTATCGCCATGCGCGTCCTCTGCGTGCTCCCAGTGTCCCTTCGAAAAGCCCAACATGCCACTGACGGTCTTGCCGGTAATGTCGTAGACGAGTGAAACGATGGTTCCCGTCTCCTCGAGCCAGTTGACCTGCCAAAGCTCCCCAGGACGAACGCATTGATACGCAGCGGTTTGGTAGTTTATGCGACCGGCCATGGGGCCGCCATGGATGGCGTAGACGACTCGGTCCTCGGAAAAGAACCAGATCTCATAGCGCCATTTCTCCGGGTTGCCTTGGGCGTCTGTGGCGTTGTAGTCGTAAATCATGTGTGTGTCGCGGATATCCTTGTCAAAGGATGGGTCCAGCGGAGTGTTTGTTTGATATCGTGGGAGAGCCATTGTGAGAGTGTTTGACTTTACTGAGGAGATAGACAAGTTGAAAGAATCTTCTTCAGCAGGAATTGGCGTTCATGGTGCTTTTAGAGCTTCACCCATATGCTGTGATCTGGCGGGTAGGGTGCCGAAGTAACGTCATGTATCTGGTGCTGCTGCTAACCGTCTCCACCAAAGCCGGAATTAGGCAAAGGAAGCACTGGAATGACCTGTTGGTCTGTATATCCGAAGTACGATGTGGTCATAGTCTAAGATAAAATCTTAAGTTTGTGTCATATGATGTCACACGGGCCTATAGTGGCATCCACAAATTGACCGCGAGCCTCCGTAAATCTCACCATCAAATATCGCGCATCGGCAATGTCGGCATGGTAAGAAAAAAGACTCAGGCCCAAGAGTTGGCGGTTCTCCCTTGTTGAGGTAAAGTGTCCACTGAGTTCCTTAAGTTTAGTAGAGAAATGGCACAACGATCCAAGCTTATCTCATCAGGAAAAGACTTGCACAGCAGTCAAGCAAGTCTTTACAGATTACGAACCCCAGCTGCTTTCTCCAGCTTGTAACCAGGTGCAGCACGCGTAAAGGCAAAGGCCTTGTATTAAGCTTTAGGTATGTATACTAACATCTAGACAGAACTTCGTTCCTCCACGGAAGCGCTTACATTAACATTCACAAGCTCGATATCGCTTCTGTTGCTCTTATTATCATTCCAGGTGTCACGTACACCGGACTCGAGCGAGTCCATAGTGTGACGAGGCTCTGGCATGCAAACCACGCCGTCAGCACCTCGAGGATACTCTGTTTCGTCAATCTCTTCAAGTCCGCTCTGGTCTGTCTTGCGGAAGCGGACAGAGTTCGCGGGTCTGTCGGATTCATTCTGACTGTATTGATAGGATGCCCCAAAGTTATGACGCAGGTAGGGTCGAAGAGACGGGAGGCAGGCAATAATGAGCCCTGTGTAGGCATCCAATGCGCTCCATAACTCTAAATTTCATGAAGGACCGTTGTCAGCATACATGTCTCTTAGACCAAGGTGGCTTCTCGTTCCAGTAACGTACCTATCGTGGTGATAGCCCGGAAATGGCCAACGTGATTTAACTGAACTGTTAAAAACCGTGTCAAAGAGAACGCAATGTCGACCAAGCCAAGAAGGAAGACGCAGTAGACACCAATCTTGGTCCTAGTGCGCATAGTCAGTTTGTAGAGGATGAGAAAGGGTAGAATGAATACTAGAAGACGGATGTTAGTATTTATTTTTAAGGCAAATGAAGAAGTTCCAGTCCCTCGTCAAAAACACATGTTAGGGACACTTCAACAATTAGAGACGAGACTTACAGACGAGACTGCCGAAGAAATGTAAGGCCCAGGCGATCTGAAATATAGTGCCCGCTACAGTTCCTTTGCACATCCTCTCTGGTTCTGTGATAGACCTTTTTTCAAATTCGTCAGTGAAAGTAGTCGCCGAGCTTTTAGGGTGCGTGGTAAATCGGGTAAGCGAGGAGGAATAGACCTTGACGTACCAATTCCTGTCAACCGGAAAGCAGAGAAAGAGGAGCAGCGAGAGGGATACTATGTATGCTAGCGCGCAATATACAATAGCTCCCCAAAGTGCGATCCTTCTCTTCCTCATAAAGCGTGGAAATAACTGCAGGTAGACGGCTAGAAGAGACGCTTTGCAGAGGTAGAATGTGGTAAAGAATGGGATCACGCTGGCCCATACCATCTGGAAGCAAGGGTTTAACCATTAGCGTGTCGGTCTAGCAGGAGAGGGGTTCAGAAGGACTAACGGGGATAGGAATAAAAATTAAGGTTGGAGTTTACTCACCTTTAGCACGTATTCAAAGGTCTCCATGTCGGCGTCCCAGTTTGCGAGAGTGTAGTTGATGTGTGGCTCCAACGCCCCATGCTTCTCGAAGACAATGTCGAATGACGCTGTCGCGAATGCCGAACACCATGCTAATATCATGAGCAAGTCGCTGGGTAGTAGCCTCCGCTTCTGTATCTTCAGACGCAGATAGATACGGGCGACAATGACTGCCGCCGCAAGGACGATGAGTGTATAGATAGTACCCTAGGTAGACCGGGTCAGTGCTGTCCAAATGACTCGAAGTACTTCAAAGCGAGAAAGCTTCTTCGGCTAAAGCGGTTACGACGCGGAGCAAGTGTGCGACTTACCAGGACTGCCGCACCAGACGGGGCCATAGTGACCAATCGTAAGCTTCAGGCGAGAGGGGGAAGTGCTCCGTGAGAAAGACGGCAGTTCTCAATTCAAAAGAGAGCTTTTAAATAAAGATGGAATTCTGTCGGGGGGATGATCGTTAAGAGAATTCTCAAAGGGACATTATTCTTCGCTCAGGGTGTCTCCCTGGAAGGCTGAAGCTGGGTAAGGCGTAATGGGTACGCCACGTTTAGGGAGCGGGAAGTAACAGAATTACCAACACCAATAGGATTCCTCCCGGCAGTCATCAAGCTTATCCCTAGCGTTAAAGCCTTCTCATGACGCCAAAGTTGGCGCTACTGTACGGAACTTGGCGTTCAGCCGTGGTCCATGGACAGTGGAAATTATCTGTCTCATGAACTGAATCAGTGGACTCAGACATGGCTGCAAGGGGCTGGGACTCAACACAAGGCGGCACCCGCCGGTGCAAGGTCAATCCCGATCCTTTGTTTCTCTGTTTCAAAGAATTGGCAAGGATATGTACGTACGATGAACGATTCAGCTGGGTACGGAGTATCCGTACATTGCGGGCACACTGCACTTGATGCAAGTGTTTTGGTCGAGTTCGCTTGCCTCCAACCAGCAACCTTGGTTTCCCTTGCAGCTGTCTGGTCTGCGGCACAGTGTAGCCTATTCTACAGTATCACTCACTTAAACGCAACTTCTCAAAAGTCTGGCGTGTCGAAATGTTTATGAACCCTTCACGTAACAAGCGCGCTCGATGCTGCGTGCATGCATCACACCATCCCTGTAGCTCACCTCGTGGCCGGTGATAACATGGTTTCGTGGCGGGTAGCGATATCCCTGAAGCTCTTGTCGGCAAGCTACTTCCTCGTGTTGGTCCTGTCGCGCGGAATCACGCGGGAAGCTCTGGAGAGGTGCTTATAAGGTGTATCGCATTGCGTGGCTTCCGTATTTGACTCAGAAGCTAGGTACTTCCGCCTCGACCCCCCGCCACACTGGTGAGACTCCTTCACCGCGATCTACTGTATTGTGTGTAGTGCAGTGGCGTTTCCGTCCCCAATCTTCACAGACCAGTGACCGCGGAAAGCGGGGATAGTTTCGAGCTGCTGATGGTGGCGGTGAACCCTTGGACAGCTCAGCCCTACGATTGGTTCCTATCCTGTCGATCTTTCTATCAACCTTCGGCCCACGTCTAGACCCAACGCCAGCACCTCCACCGTGGAGGTTTTGAGCAATCCCCTGATATCACTGAGGATGAGGTGGCCCTCGGCTTCCCCGGGTTTGACGGTTTTGAGGTCGAGCTGAACGAGTGTGTTTCCTGGGTCTCGACGAAGATCCTGGTGACGCCGGAAGCCCACTGCATCCGGTTGGCAGGCCGATAAACACTATGCAAACCTCGACATAGCAACGATAATACATTGTGTGGGATAGCACACAGCATCAAGGCAAGATACGATTTCTCAAAGATTGTTTGGTCACACCAAAGATCGCATCAATCTTGTTCAAGACCAGGTAAGTGTTCGTGAAGTAAAAGATTCTGTGAGATGGAGAACTCTCCAAATATCTTGGCACTAATGTTGACACCGATACAGTAAACTGATCAAGAAGATGCTAGGCGTCGCCTGGAAACTGTATCAATCGGACGACTTTAAGTTCGCGGTTAGGCGTTCCCATTAGGGGGCATGACTGTTGGACTGATGGGGTTCTAGAAGAGATAGAAGTAAGATAGCCGCTTTTTCATGACTTGGACTCGTTGTTTGCTTTCTACCTTTCGGCAAAGGCGTTTCTAAAAATGCCCCAAGTTCCGTTTGAGGCTCGTAATCGTTTGCGCTAGTTACCAGATTGGCACTTAGTCTGGCAGTCAGTACACTGCTAAGCCTAGGATCCATCGTCTGTGACGTGACTGGTGTTGTATTTACGCGTTGACCAGAACAGTCTTTCTCTTCCTCTTAGGTCCATGCCGTTTTTAACTCTCAACCACCGGGGTTATATACCTGCCCTTTTTAATTATCTCAATACGCCGTTCCTTATTCCCGACAGCATTATTCTACTTCCATGTATAATCGACGTTGACGTGGAATGCGGCAAGACCGCTGGCCTTTGGCTCTGCATTCTTCGTCTTTGTGAACTCCATGCCATTTACCTACAAGCCGTTAAAGTCAATGTTCTCTTCCCCACACTTCTTATCCCAGCTCATACCGTCAATAAAGTCGGCCAAGTTATCACACATCATGGTCCGAGAGAAGAACCCCACGTTTGCGGGACACAGGCTTGAGGAGCTTGCGTCACTAGTGGGAGAGTGTTGACTTCCATGAGGTTATGGAGAGAGGCAACGGATAGAAGTCACAAGGGTGTTGGTGAGATTGTACTCAATTGAAGGTCTCATGACAAAAGAAAAGCCCGAAGCAACAATTACTTTCGTATTCACACCTGGATTTTTAGGAGAGTAAATGAAATTACAAAACTCCAAGTCGAATTGAACTGGAAATAAGTTCACGCGGCCGAGTGCGACAGTCGGAATGTCGGCTCAGCTTGTCAGACCTTTCTTCTGTAGAAATTTCGAGGAACTTATGAGGCTCAATGGTGCAAAAAACGCACTTATGGCGAATATCATTGCGATAACATCCATAGCCAACTACAATCCCGGTTTGAATGACGCGATCGCTTGGGTCGGACATTTGCCTGGCCCAAATAGTGGTCTCCTCCCATTATGGCATCATGGCCGAGCAAGGAACAGTGGGTATTGGTGCGCGAAAAAGACGCAAGGGAAGATGGTTAATTATTCCGGCTATCAGCGTCCTACATGCTTCAACTCGATTATCAACCGAATGGCGACATGTATCTCACGATCTAGCTAGGGTCTAACCTGAAAGAAAGCGGTCGTTTTGAAGGCAGAGGTGCGAGGAAGCAGAAGTATAAACTAGAGCAAGGTGCACTGAAATTAGAAGAAGAGAAGTTCGTGGTAGCAGCTACAGGCATAATACAAGTCAAATCATGCGCGCTCTGCCGATTACTCTGTTACCGCTACTCGGCCCTCTTGTAGGTGCCACCAGAGGCCCGTTCCTGGAAGAAGTGGGTGATAGCTCTTGGATCATTGGTAACGATCTATGGAATGTCACTCAAGGATCTGTTTACGCCAAGAATCTCTTCTGGCAGGGCGTTCCTGGTGCTGACTTGGTTGGCTCTGCAGCTGGTCACTACGTTGGATACGGTAAATATGACTGTCTATTCCTTGAGAGTCTACTGGCTGACCTTTTTCAGATGGAGAAAACAATTTTAAATTCACCAGTGCGATAGTGGCATCAAGAGGGACACACTTTATTGACGTTAGCTTCTCGTCCAGTGCGGGCGACCTTCACTGGGTCATCTTCGACGACCTTGCCGGAGCATATCAGTATTTTGTCAATCGTGCTCTGCCCAACATCAGCATCCTGCGGACACTTTGGAGATTATCTCCCGAATATTTCACCCACGGACGAACTCACCTAAGGAACGAGCCACTTCCAGATTTCAAGCTCTACTCCACCGGCACGAATGTCCAAGATGAGACTTGGCAGCTTCCTGACGGCTCATATATCACGAAATACGACTGGTCAAATGCCGTGAGGGATCGAGATTTCTATGGCGTCTACGGCTCGAAGGTCGGTTCTTGGTGGATACATCCGTCCACCGAGTACTTTAACAGCGACCATCTAAGCCAGACCTTGACTGTCCACCGAGAGAGCAAGACTGGAGATGCCGTACAACTAAATGTCGTACAAGATACATCTCATTTCCGTGTCGGCCAAAAGACTCCCCAACCGGCCGGGAAAGTATGGGGTCCTTGGCTGTGGTACTTGGTAAGCCTGCATTCCACCGCCGCTACTAAGATGGCAAAGCTAAACTGAAACAGAATAATGGCAGCCGAGTCGACGTGGAGCAGAGGCGACAGAAGGAGCTTCGACACTTCCCTTACAACTGGTTCAGCGACAAAGCCTACGAATCCAGAGGAGGTTTGCAGGGGACTCTTCGCCTTTCTGACGGCCGCCCAGCCTCAAACGCAGCCATCTTCCTCGGGGATTCCGATACTACAGCCCGACCATCTGTTCAAGGCAGCAACTACTACTATACAGCCTATACTAATGACAAGGGTCGATTTTCCTTCGATGATGTGAAAACTGGTTCTTACGGGCTGTACGCCTCGTCCAACGGCGGTAAGCTTGCCGATGTGTACACCAACTTTACCAAGTCCGATATCGCCATCATCAAGGATAAAACCCTGAGCCTAGATCAGCTGGATTGGAAAGTGGGCGACAGGGCGAAACGCGTCTGGCAAGTCGGTGCCTTTGACAAAACTGCCCGAGGTTTCAAAAACGGAGGCGTCCCATACCAACATGGCGTTACAGAGAGGAGCCCTGCCAATTTGACTTTTGTCGTCGGCAAGTCTAAGGATTCAGACTGGTACTACGCGTCTTCTGCAATTGGAACGTGGACTATCGAGTTTAATCTCTCCAAAGAGGACATTGAGGCCAAGAAGGGCGCCCTGTTGAGCATATCGCTAGCTGGGTACTCACAAAGCGCAGCGCTTGACGTTGACGTGAACGGCAAGGTTATCGGCTCGTTGAGCAAGGAAAACTTGGCAAGTGACCCTGCGCTCTACCGCTCTGGAAAAACCAGTGGAGAGTGGCGCTTCTTCCAGTACGAGATTGCACCTGGAGCATTGGAGGCAGGTCTGAATACGGTTGGGTTTACTGTCACGCGGTACACCAAGTGGAGAGGCTTCCTCTGGGACAGTATTATCCTGGAATGGTTATAGACAGCCCTCGTGTGCTCAAGCGCTCTATTCGTCGTCATTTGTCAAATAGATACGAGCAAAGATGGATGCAAGTCACACAATAAGTATCTCTTGTGTTTCGCTCTCCATTTTTATAAGAATCTCAAGACAATCAGCGTCCGAAACACCACACACGTAGCACACTCCAACATTAGCCATGATTCCATCAGCCTCTCATAATAGCACTGGTCATGTCAATCCGTGAATCAAGTATAGCAAGTCATTTCCTTGTAACCCAGGCGGTCCCGCACCTATGAGGCCGTCTTCTGTGGAAAAGGCTACGCGCAATCGAGAACGTCAAAACCTCTAAGCAGACTTGTGAGAGTATGTATTGGGTTTTGGGCCTTGTCTTAGTATGGATGTATAGATCGCCGTCCATGTTACCCATCGGCGGGTTCAAGAGATATTCGTACATGTCGATCTCAGAAGAGACGCCCATCAACTCGAGTTCCTGCTGGGTAACGTCTTTTGTCGAATCCGTCATGTCGTTCAGCCTCAGCCTAACCATTGCTGCAAAAAGCACCCCAAGGCAATCTGCAGCTAGGACGAGCTAATAGCTTTCCTCGGGTTTCTGTGCTGTAATTTCTGCATGAATTCACCCGAAGCAAGATATTTAAGAAAGCGCAGATCCGCAGGTTACCAACAGAGTAAACCTCGTTGAGTAGTCGAGATATGATGATGACCAGGTATTCGATAATGGAAAGGAGCAGTCTCAGTGCATTTCTGTTTAAATTATCAGCGCTGGGATATGGGCGTTGCTGCCCACTGAAGATGATATCTCCAGAAGATGTCTTGAACGCTCGGATCCCGACTTCTTTCAGTCTCGTTATCGTAAGTCCAAAGCAAGTCATACCTCTCGCCATCGATACTTTGGGTACGGTGTGGGAAACCTGGGTCGGCAAATATATCCACGTCATAAAAGATGTCGAAGGGAAACTGCTTATCAATGATATGTAAGTTCGGTAGCCACGAAGGTAACTTAGCATGTGCTTGATCCAGTGGAGAGAGACCAATGCCCGAGCCGCTGAGAAGTATCCGGGCGGCATTTCCCAGGTTGAATGTGTCGCGCAAGTTACGTAGACTTCTTTCACTGACATGTTGTAGTCCGAGGTAACTGGGAGGATGCGACGAGGTTAGGAAGGCGATCCGGAATGGTCTCAGCTATTGAGTTTGTCGGTTTTGAATGGAATATGCGAGTTCTGGGTGATGCTGGGAACTGAGCCGCCCGCGAGCTGATCACATTCCCT
Organism: Fusarium buxicola; assembly: GCA_014899095.1. Classification (NCBI taxonomy): domain Eukaryota; kingdom Fungi; phylum Ascomycota; class Sordariomycetes; order Hypocreales; family Nectriaceae; genus Fusarium; species Fusarium buxicola. The sequence goes on along the minus strand of JAAVUK010000086.1, from coordinate 129,673 downwards.
TCCCTTCAAAGAACTGTCATCTGATCGCCGCGGTCTCCTACTTACCACGAAGATCGCATGACTAGCCCCAGCCGGAAAACAGAACGACTACATCAACATGAACGAGCTACATCCTACGCTATATCCCATCGCCTGGATTATACCGCTGGAGATACAGGCTCGGGCGGCCCTCCATGTGCTCGACCACAAACATAAGAGCAGATTTCTGACGACCTGGGGTGATGACTATATCTTTCGGGCTGCCGATAGTAGGCATAATATTGTTATCGCAACGTTTCCAGCTGCCTAGAGAATGGTACAGACGCAGCTTCGGTCATCGAAGCCAGATGAAGAACGTCTTCCCCAACTTTGAAAATCACGACGGAAGCAAAACACCACGTTCACGAGTTCTCGAGTGGCTACGGACAATTCCCCATAAGAACTGAGTTTTTATTATCGATAGAGCTGAGTACGCTATTTGTAGTAAAGGCTTGCTGGAATCTTTTAACTCTTTATCACTGTCGAAAACGAATAGCTCGTTGAGCCGTCGATGATGAACAAACTTTGTCCAATTAGCTCTTGCTCCAGGCAAGGTTTAGCTGATTTGATTGCTATGCGCGTCCTCGACTGATCTTCATGCTCAGAGCTTCACCATCCTCTTGTAAACCGCCATGCAGGAGTTCCCCCCTCTTCTCGTTCAGGTAAAAATGACCGAGTACATGGCAGCTGAACTACAACATGCAAAACTCATCGGTGCGAGCTTAGAAAAGAATGGCCAATTACGCGTATTCCAGTCGCTACCTGTCCTGCACGCACGAGCCGAAGGCATGTGAAAACACTGACCCGCTGGCTGCAACGTGTAACCACCTTCCCTATCTGGCATTCGATATGTCGCCAGCAGACGAATTATCAATGTCTCAGCTAGCAGGGAACCCAGTCGGGTTTAGTATCAACAACCCCGGCTTCCCAATATTGGGAACTATTGATGCAACCAGATCGAACTCGGCTAAGCCCGACTGTGCAAGGTTTGGTGAGGGTTGCATACCTAGTTTCGGGGTGAAGTCGTACAGACTACAGTGAGCTTTCCCACTGCTGCTGGGCTGGTCCAATGTATCCGCATTCACGATATTAGCTGGATAATATACGGCCTTACTCTACGTGAGATTAAGATGAGTAGAAACCAGAGGCTGGTAGTTTTCTCATATCTGGTGAGTGGCTTCACGTTTTGCAACTGAACTACCAGGAAGAGGCGATTTGTACGTCCCACTATACATGTAGTACAGAAGTCAGCATTCTTCGATGTCATGTAATCAGTTCTGCACTGGCCTACATGAACTTGTAGCATCAAACATCATGCGAGTAGAAGAGCAAACACGGCAAGGATTGGTGAAGAAAGAACAGAGAAGCGAGCGTATGTTCAATTTATGATAGACTGCCGTTTCCTAAACCCCATCTTCAAGTTCCAACTCATTTAACAGCCCGATCCGCAAGACCAGTAGTGGTCATAGCAGCTACCAAACTTGGTTGTCTTCCTGCAAACGACGCCCCTGGTTGACCTGGCGGAGCAGGAATACCCATGCGACTGAAGGGCAGCTAGAAACGTGTCGCGGGCCTCGGTCGCGGGTATGCTGGAACACGCGTCCACGCAATTGTAGGTGCAGGTGCCACCACTATCATCGGTAGCAGAGCAAGTCCTTTTGCAAGCCTGCACGCCGGCCGCGGTGGCAAGGGCATAGACGACGTAGAGTGGGTTGACCATTGTGATGTGTCTAGAGGGACGGTAGCTTGTAAGTAGGGCATTCTTCTGGCAGGAGGATGGATAGGCAGGCTGATCTTACTTGGCGATTCGAGGCAAAGTCGGTGTTGCGTCAGGTGCTGGCTGAGCGTGGTCTCAAATTGGCTGGGGTTCGAGTTTGTGATGATTCTATAAGCCAAGACGAAGGGAAGACGATAGTTTTATACCCCAGATACTTGGCCTGGGGTGCTGAATACGACAACTTGTATAAGGCATGCCAGATACAAGATCGCTTAGAATCTAAACCACGGAGGTATTCCGCCTTGGATACGTCCACCTTCCTGTCTCGTCGTGAGTAGGTCTTCACTACAAAGAATCATCATGTTACACCGCGGAGCTGAAACATCAAACAAAGCCGGAGGCGACGATCTCGTCTGTGGTCAACGGGCTCGGAAAACAGATACTGTACCCTCCATCGATCAACGCTAAGGTTAGTAGAGCGCATACGCAAACACGAACACCTCTTTCACTGGACGGATAGCCCAGGATCCTGTACCTGCATATACGAGAACCCGTTATTGGCTAGGTAGGTCGCAAAGCGCATCAAACATATCACAGATATCCAGCCAACTTGCCACAGCTGTCGCCGATGTTCCGTGCCGGTATTCCGTGGGCTGAAGGCTTCTATCCTGGAGAGGCAGGGGTACAGTAGTTGCGGAGTAAAGCAGCCGAGAGTCTAGACCCCTCTAACTCTCCACTCCATGCTTCAGCCGCATTCCACGATGGTACCTAGGATGTTGTAATACCTACATATGACCTGATTGGCCCGGTACCTAGCATAGGGCACCTCAGACTCCTGCCGACGGCACAGTGAGTTCTATTGGACGGCATATGACGAGTCACAACACAGTACCATTAGGCACTTCATCCAGACTTGGACATGGTCCAGGGCTGCCATACGAACGCACTGGCCTCTTCGGCTCTGGAAAAGTATGTTACTCAATGACTAACCAAGTGGCAACCCCAATTCCGAAGCTGTTCTGGTGAAAGCTTATCTTGGGCGGAGAGTAGGTCGCTATTGCAACAGAGACGGCTCTAGCGCAGTCTGAACAGATATTGTACAGCTTTGAACTTATCCGATGCTGGCACAACTGGGCCGGCACTGACAGGTACTCGAAAGAAACTTCGGACTATCGCACGTCGAACTCAATAGATTCCATAGACGGATGAAAGCACGGGGGCGAAGCCTTCACCGCCAGGTCCGCCAGAGAAGCCAACAGTTTATAGGTATGATGCGTCATAGGGAAATCTTCTGGCCGAGCCTACTAATTTTCTTATTAACTCCAAATACTGGAAAACGCGACACATGCGTCGAGTAGCAACACCGCAAACACTCGGATATCCATGATTGCACATGACAGCATCAAGGTCAGTTCCATCATCCACATGCTAAGCTGCTTAGTAAAGTTTCGCTGGATGGAGTAAGACGAGGATGACGTATTATTTAGTAACATCGCCGGAGTCGAAAGACTACATTCGCCAAACCAAGAGCTGGGACTTTTTCCCATGCTCAAGACTGACGACATCAGGCACACACCACACGGAAATCGCTGCACCTAGCGCCTGGGTCATAGAGACTCATAAGCTATGCCTTCGGCTTCACAACTATTCCAATCGCCCTCTGAAAGGGACACATGGCAGTTCCGTTTACAGGAAGCTTCGGCAAAGCTGAGACGCGGCTCCAGCGCGGTAAGAATATGGAAGCTCTGCTCTTTTCCCACCTGGTTGGTATGACTACTCATTTGACTTTGCCGTGAGTACTGCGGAGCCAGAAACAACGCATCTTGAGTATGGGTTGGTGATTTAGTGTGTCGGGGCTGGGTTTCAGCAAGGTGAAGCCTCCTCAGCCAACTTGCGGTTGATAAAGGAGCTCACAATGATACGAGTCCCGCACCAGTCAAGTACAGAAAGAGCCGGCCCGAATCGTCTCTCGCAGCATTAGAAAGACCAAATGCCGTATGAGATCCTTCTTTTGAACCTGTTGACATTCATTTGTGGCAAAATACCGTTCACAACCATTTTCACACCGCTCGGTTTCACCTACAAGTCCACGATTTGAGCTACTTAATAGCACAGACAGAGCTAGATGATATATCCGTGATGATGTTACTTGCGGTTGCGCCCAATCTTGGTGCACTAGATTACAGCTCAAGACCAGCCTGAGCGCATCACCGACCAATTTCAGTTAGTTCACCTCGCAATTTGCCCTTGTATCTCACTCAACCTGAGAAGGTTGAAAGCAGACCACCTTTCTAGACTCAAATAAGGGCCTGGACCGATACCATTTACGAGATTAATCATGGAGTTTCTTTTGGCATGCGAGCAGTGCATGAGTAAAGATTGATGCGGCACATAATAGTTCTTGGCAACGGGACTAACCAAAACCGAGGTCGGTAATACCCAAGGCTAAGTTGTCTTATATCTACCTACTAACTGTACCTGCCTTGTTATTCAATGAGTTCTCTGAACACTCGTGTTAAGGTGGACTTGAAAATACATCTGCTACTCACAGATGAGATGACTGCAATATGAGTAGAAGACTCTCTGTGAGCTAGTTTAAGACAAGTTCACGGCCTCCTTGAGAGATTGATCAGCGATTAGTCTTTCTTCATTCAAGCTGCTACCACGTCTTTGGATTCAGTTCAGCCGCCCAGTATTGCCTTCGAGTGGAAGTCAGATCGTTATATCTTCAAGTCAAAAACATTTTTATAAAGAATATATGTATTTAAGTCGAGCAGAACGCCGCATAAGATTAAAGACATTCGACTGCGCTAATGGGACTGTGTCTGCGTCTTTGCGGGGTTGGCCAGAGAAGGGTCTGTAAGATGACGGATTCTACTTCTGGTTTGATATTGGGACATCGCATTCAGAAGCAACAAGCCCAATATTGGATGTCTCGGGGATTAAGAAGGCTGCTCCGCTGGAAAAAGCAAGCAGACTTGATGCGATAGACTCTTGATTGCAGCACTGTTTCGGTAAGTTGAACGATGGCAGCCAATCCTCAACGCACGCAGCATCTCAGGTAGTAAGCTATGCGGCTTTCTGGATGCCTATCGTCTGGCCTCAATAAACTTGCCTCTCCTGGAGTTCTTTCTAGCTCCAATCTCCCTCTCTGAATAATGCTCGATTGGCTGACCCGCAATTCAGTCACGACACATAATTCGAATTATTATTGTCGAGTTCTTCTCGCGGGTTGTCAATCATGGCCTTATTGGGTCTATACAGCACATGCGGCTGATACAGTAGTTACTCTCCTGTGGCTAGCTGAAGAATGTGTGTCTCACCCACTCGGGTACTCCCATCGTGTTGCGAAGAGCTTGGATACCAGTAAACGCCCTGCTCCCCTCTTTGTGGCTGCGGAAACCCCGCTCACGGATAGATCCGCTGTCCTGGACCATGCCACCCGCTTTGACATCCACTTGAATCAAGGTACGTAGAATAGTGCTTGGGAGAGGGGCTAAGGGGTAGCTGCATGAAAGCATTTAAGATATAGATCAAGATATGATTAAGATGAACTGAAGTAGGAGCACCGTGCTGCTTCCGACCTGTGGAGTAGGATATATACGTTTATAGGAAGTCGATGGCCTCTGACTTGATGTCGTGTGGCTCGCCCTCATTGCAAACACTGTTAAACAAGGTAGGTCGATTCAAAGAGGATTTAGGTACAAGTTGACGCGTATCGCTGTCCCGTGTTGGTTTTAACCCCGCAACAACGTGCGACATGACCTGCACAGATCCCTTTGTGAGAAGTCGGTATGTCTCAGCCAGCTGCAGGTGGACGATTTGGACGACTGCTCTTCGTTACAGGACAGTAACTCCTCCTTGCCAGTGAACTGAAGTCTGATTCGGCATGTCTAAGCACTGTAGCATCATGTGGCTTTACTTGGGAGACGTAATGAAAAAGATCAACTGTCAAATCAACTGTAGGCCCAGCCATGTCACGCATGTGTACCGGCTGCCGTAGTCCCAGTCCTTGTAGTTATACCAACGACCTTCTTCACTGCTATACTTTGCCAGGCAAAAGCTGGCCAATTTGGTCACTTTTGAGTAAAATAAGAGTAGGCAGCTAGAAGAACAAGAGAAGGGCATGGTGGGCAGAGTCCGTTATCTAAACCAGGTCTGCAGGTTTCACGGGAAGTCTGTGATGCTACGTCGCCGTTCAAGACATTGACGGCGGCCGGCAATCCTCTGCGGCTAATTGCAGCCAATGACAACACCCTAGCAGTGCATATGAATTGAGACACCGACTTTTGCTAACAGCCATGGGAATCTCATTGGAGCTAATACGCCCAGTGAGGGCAAGCTGTATCACCTCATGGCTGCTGACGCGTTTTCCTTTGTGTATACCCATACCGAATCACATGAAATCAAGTGGACCGCTCTACCTGGAGCAAAGATACTGTCTGCAATGGTTCATTAATCAGCATGTTACTGTCTGGAGCTGACTCTCGACAGGTATAAAGAGGCCACCATGACCCTCGACAGTTACTCCTTCTCCTACATCACCTCATCACAACTCATCAGTCTCTTCAACCTCTTCCAAAAGTTCAACCACTCTTCTCCTCCACTCAAAGATTTCACCAACTACATTCAAGTCCGTCTTTTCACTCCCCCACCTGAACATCCCTCGCTAATAAGCCTCGCAGAATGGTCTACACTATCAAGGTCCGCGTTTACCAGAAGAACCAGAACGCCTTCTTCCACATTGTCGAGAAGGCTTGCTGGCACTACGGCAACGGTTCCGAATGGAAAGAGGAGAACGGCATCCTCAAGCTCACCATGGGCGACAGCGGCACATCCGGCATGCTCCGATTCAAGACAGAGCAGGGCAAGGAGGCCTTCTTCGTTGCCCTGGGTGTCCACAACTACAAGGCTTGGGTCGACACCGTCACTGGCCTCGGGGACGAGGTGACTTGCGTCAAGGCTCTCCCTGAGTACTACGGCAATGCCTCCGACAGGACCCGCTCCAGGGAGTCGCAGCGCACCAGCCAGTCTATCCTCAACATTGATCGCAGGGACATCTCTACCAAGTACAAGGTTGCCGAGGGTAACGATCTTGAGCTTGACATCATCATTGGTTAAGAGCTTGACGAGAGACAAGGGAAAAGATGCGTCTTTGTCAATACACAAATTCTCGCTTTGATGGAGATTCCATAGCATCCTTCAAACCAATATTGACAAGTTTGCAAACTACAATTTCCGTGCCCAACTTGAACGTCTGTGTGTGAGAATGAGCACGTTGAGGATAGTGCCAGCCACAATGGTAGAATTGCCTGATTCTCAAGTCAAACCTTCAACCTTGTAGGACAAAATCGGGACTCTCAGTCCTGCCAACCTTGCCCTACCGAGGTTGCTTCAGGCTTCGCTAGGATGCAGCGAAAAAGTCTCTCTGACTTTCAAAGCCTGTATCCTCCACACCCATGTTTTTTTCAGTTTGGGTCTGTTTCAATCAATGGCTTCAGCGGCAGGAATTTCAAAGAATCTCTCAGCCTGCTGGGAACCCGATCAAATCCTAATGTTATCGCAATGGCCTATTCCAAACATCATCAGCTTAGTCAATTCAACATTCCAATGACCCTCGGATTCCTTACCCGGTTGAAGACAGCTCTGACGCTTCCGTGGTCTTCCACGTCGCATTCAATGGCAGCAACAGCGCCGGTTCTTTCCGCAATGCGACCTCCCACAGTTGAGGAGGCCGAGCTGGCATGTTCTCTCTGATCTGCCTTGCTGTAAGTTCTTACTATGAGATAAGGGGTGTCAGGGCAATGTTCGATAATCTCTGGAATCCATTTCTCCTCAGCATTTTGCACGTCGTCTCTCCAAGTATTCCGTGAAAGTACAAGAAAGATGTTTGTTCCCTTATAGCTCAGTGAGCGCAGGCGTGTATATTCCTCTTGCCCAGTGGTATCGTAGAGAGCGAGACGTATAAACTGAGTGCCAACCCTTTACCGTATTAGTATGGACATCTTAACAGGGCAGACGTGAGAAGGGCAAATTAGGAGTACTAGCACCCACTTAACGTCGACCACAAGGTTGTCAAAAGACTTTGGGGTGTAATCTCGCGATATAGTGCCTTTGGGATAGGTGTAGGTATGAAGCATCTTGCTTTTCATAGCGTTGCGGTCCCCAACAACCACAATTCTGCACTCGGTGTGAGCAAGTATGTTGATTTGAATCACTGGGATGCTTACTTGATTCTTCTTCTTACCTGATAGCCTCTCAAGGCAGAAGCAAGAAGATTCTTGGAGCCCTTGCCGCGCTCTGTCCTCTGTCGCGAAGCTAGCATCGGCTTGGCCTTAGGTGACGTCTGAGCACTTTGGATGCCAGCCTCGGCACCGATAGCGCCAGGGCCCAATGCGGCGGCAGCCAACTGTTCGTTTAATAGGATTGAGAAAGTTGAACCAGGCGCCAAGAGGTCAATATCTTGGACAGTAATTGGAAGTCGGAAGGCTGAGATAATAGAGATGTCGTTCAAACTCATGCCAGAGAGCATGCTCCATGCGTTTGTCGGCGCTGTCGATGTGGTGAAAGAGACATCTGAATCGTTCGATTGGTTGCGGCTATACACCCTGGATTGCTCAAGGGTCGTCTCGAAATCGTTCTTGGTCACTATCGAAGGGTTGGAGATTGCAATCGACGTTCTCCTCTGATCGTTTGTAGGCGAAGCGGTACTTCTGACGCTCAGAAATGACAGCCGACGTGAGACAATAGACGATGCATCGTCGAAGAATTTTATAGATCGAAGATCTGACATAATCCCACCTTCCAACCGCTGTAAGCGTTGTGCGAGAACATCATTCTGCTCCAGGACTTCGTCCACTTTCGCGAGCAGCGTGTTGTGACCGTTGAGAGCGTCTGTGTCGGATTCGCTACAAGCGTACGGCGGGTCAGAAAACACGTCAAGTTTATCAGATTGTGAACAAATGATGATCCGAACCTCTGCAAAACCGTTACCATCAACGCCAGCGAAGACTTTTGTGACTCTAGTCGCGGCAAAAGGCCCAGCACTCTCTTCTCGTTCAACACCCAACGAATGCGGTGCATCAAACCATCTTTCTGGCAGATGATGGACTCGAGCTCTGAAATGGTCAATACTGAATGTGTGATGACGATGGAGAGGTGATCAAGCTGAATCAGGGCTTTCCGGGATGGTGCTAGACTATCAAGCGTCTCGATAAGTGATTGTACGGACGACAGCGTGAACCTCATATGCTCCACGGTCTGCAGCACCGAAGCTGCCGAGTTGGGCGCATCTGCGGTACTTGTGGTGAATTTCGAGAGAACATCATAAACCTTGCCCGCAGCGGCCAGAAGACCAACAACCGATGCGGCGATACTTAGAGGTTCGGCCATTGAGGCTGTGGTTCAACGAGGAGACCACTGGACGGCAAGCCAGAATATGGAAAGGCAGAGAATTCCCAATCAAGAGGGGAAGCCGGGACGTTTAATCACCTCCTGTCCTGCGGTCAGCCCATCTCTCCCGTTGCCTTAACAAAGCAACGTGCACCAATGAAAATCGGACATCATGCAGCCTCGACCGGGTGGGCGGTTCGCTTATCGAGGCTTGGAGCGCCAAGGTGGACGCCTCTTTTGCGGCACGGTTCCTGAATTGCATATATTGACCTATGAGATCTCTCCATATACAGCCTCGCAAACATATCCCGTCTCCCTTAGAGAAACAATCTGGCTGGCGTGTCGACCCAGAACTTCCTCCATGTATCGTCGTCCTTTATCCACTCGCGGAGATATCTGATATGCAACTCATGATCCACACAACGATATTTCTCGATGTCGTTCAGCCGTTGCTCCTGCGTTTTACCTTCTCTCGAAGATGCCAAAGCAGTGTGGGGCCAGTCAGAGCCAAAGATCAGCCTGTCAGGCCCGGCCTCCAACAGCGCGCGAGCCATCGGCTCCAACGACTCCATGCCTTTGGAGTTATTGTGATACTGGCGCTCAGTGGCCGACAGTTTGACGTAAATTCGGCGACGACGGACAAGTTGCAGGAAGGTCTCAAACTCGGCCGAGGTCTCGTTGCCAGGCAGAAAGCCCGCCCAATGGTCGGCGACAATCTTTGTAGAGTCTGGCAACGCCTCGATAGTTGGCGCAATAGCCTGCCATGCTTCCGGGTGCATATACAAATCAAGGACCCATCCCAGCCGGCTCAGGCGGGCGGCTGTCGACTCGATCTTCTTGGCTACGGCGTCGTTGCTTTCCTGATCTCCAAAACCCCACGAAACCTCGTGCATTCTGACACCGCGAACACCAACAGAATGGAGAAGATCAAGCTCCTCATCCGAAGTTTTACTCAGGTCCAAGACTGCTAGGCCACGAAGGGTACTCCCAGGGGATATCGGAGCTCGCTGATGTTCGGTCAAGACGTCCACAAGAGGAGCAGTTGCAGTGCCCTGGACAGTGGCCTGTACAATTACGATATTGTTACAGCCCGTTTCATTTCTTGGATAGCTCTCCAACGGTGCTGCCGCAGGCGTATATGACCGATTAGGCGAGAAAGGGTATTTGTCAGGGTTGAAGACATGGATGTGGGTGTCCCACGCACCCGGAGGAACTAAAGAGTGGGCAAGGAGGTTAGACGTCATGGTAACCGACGCTGAGAAAGCTATCCGTGACGGGAAGTGCTGGACGAAGGCGTTCTTTGTCCGGGAACAGTCCACAGCACTTATGTATCGGTGTTCCTGGGTCTGGTTATCCCTGTCATAAAATCTTTAATAATGATCGACATGCACAGAGAACGCGGCGAGCAGGGGATTGGTATCTTGTCGTTTGTTACGCACATCCCAGTATCTCATATAGCGAACTATCCTTAGAAAGAGCAAGCGGCTCCAAATAACCTGGCTCGAAGTCACTAGCTTCAAAGTGACAATGCAAGCTTCGGTTCAACTGCCCACTTCAGTTCATCTCCGGAGCTTCTCCGAATCATGCGGAGCTTCTCCGGCGTAGCCAGCGGACCATCTCCGGTCAGTGGAAGGACCGGAAGACCCAGAAAAGGGACTAAAAGAGCAAAAGCGCGGGGTAACTACACATTTACTCTGGGGTATTCTCCTGGGGTATCCATGATTAAAAATAATACGAGATGGGGAATACCGGAGGTTGTCAACTCCACAGGGTGATCATATAGTCTCTTGGCACTGCATGATCAGGACTAACTACGGTCCAAGACTAACCCTATTTGTTACAAGCTCGAGATTTTCGAACAGAAGAAAGACATTGATATCGACTCCTATGAGGATATTCACTCCTCCGGACTCATAGACGAGGATGAGGAGTTTCTGCCTAACATGATCTCAAAGACGAAGAAGTCACCTGTTAGGAAGGTCAGTATAGTCAAAGGCAAACTCTAACGTTATAATACGTGCTGATCTTATACGCTTTGGGTTGACTGGCACTTCCTTCCACTTTTGACGACTCTTTACCTGATGTCGTACACCGATCGAACCAATATCCGTATATCCCATCTCCATAAGTTGAAGCGGTCAGCGCTCCCGTACTGACGCTGAAGGACTCTATGGAATGTCAAGATTGAAAGCATGGGCTAAAAAAGTGCCAAGGCGTAGCTCCTCACCATCCCACCATACTTGCGACGTTATATCTGCATTTGCGTCGTCATGGTTTGCTGATCGCTATACTTGGCAGATGCCTTTTATTCTATTTGGTCAACTTGCGCTCATCGTCAGTTTCGCCATTTTGCTTACCTGCGGCTGTAACCCCAAGGACTGCGTCGGGCAGTGATACTCATACTTTTCCAGCTGAGACCTAAGCGTATCATTTACATAGTTGTACGATGTTAGCACTAAAAGGTTATCAAGAATGATCAAGGGCGAATAAGGCCTAGATACCCTTACTGAATACTTTATCTCCTTTTTGTAATCCTTCAGGTTGAACCTATGTCATATTGAAAGAGGTGAGTTAAGAGCTAATGTCTGTTCGTGGACGTGCTGGTGGGCCAAGTCTGTTTTCACAGCGAGGGCATGTCGAAGCCTGTGTAGTCGAAAAAGGCGTCATGACTTGGAATCATGGTTATTACTCTCGTAAGGTAGAAGTAGAAAGTCTTGTGCGGTTAACGAAGCTTAAGTCTACCTATCTATATCGATGTACCTGACCCTCTTTCACCGCCATGAACGAAATTGAGGCAGCCACGGCTCGATGATCAAGCAGTATTATCTAGTACGAGAGTTGTGTATATTAATCTCTATAGTATAGCAATCTCATCAATCTTCTACTTGATCCATCTATCTCGCCAGTCGCAAAATTTCCTTTTGTCATGCCTTTTGTTCTGGCAAAGGTAGGTCTTGATGATCGTCAGTCCTTGCCTTGGCCTTCTGCTCCAGTTTCAGATCCGTATTTAGACGCCAACTGTCTCCCCATCGAATAGTCGCCATCAGCCCACCGGCGGACGCCATAACAAAAAGTGCTGTAATAGTGCAAAACCACCCGATCCCAATACCTTCAATGGCTGGCAATACCACGGCTGTGCCGGCACACCCAACAAGATATCGGAGGAAGAAATTTGACGCGGTAACTTCAGCTCCTTTCCCTGGCATGACGTCCAGACAATAGGTGTTGAGCGATGGGAAGCAGAAAAGCTGGGCAACACCTTGCACAAACATAGCAATGACTGGCACGGGGATACCCCCGACAGCCTTCTCAATTGACCAGCCGTAAACAAGCATGCTCCCCGGAATCACTATACCGATAAACGGCAGTGCAGATCTCAGTCGATCTTCAGACAACCGTTGTCCGCGCTTCTTGATCCACGTTTTCACCGTGTAGTCCGCCCAGCGACCGCCCATGAAGGTTCCTGTTAGATATCCGCAACCAGGAGCCAAGTAGAATAGGCCGGAAAGTAACGGTGTCTCAAGTTGGAAACGCGGATTGAGAACGTATCGAATGGGGGTGAGGAGGGAGTACATATTCCACATGAGAGATGAACTCGCAATGCCGACGAGCACGAGGTTGGGGTATCGAAACAGTCGTAGGGGCCGGATTGGATTGATCATACCGAGCACAGTTCGCGTTTTTGCCAGGCGCGAACTATTTGCAAGATCATTAATCTTCTTGTGATGGATTGTCTCTGGAACAAGAAAAAAGACACCCACTACAGCTACACCCGCAAGTGCAGACTGTAGCCAGAAGATGCTACGCCAAGATGAGTAGGTGACGATGATGCCACCAAGAAAGGGACCAAAGGCAGGGCCGATGAGTGCGCCGGACATATACCAGCCCATTGCAGTACCTCGCTCAGTCGGGCGGTAGATATCACTAAGCGTGTTAGTTTGTACTTTGGACGTCTCGCCCTTGACATGAACCAGGAGACTTGAACCTCATCTCAGCACATTCATGTCCTGCGCACTGGCTCAACCGTGATACTGTGATATATCTGCTGTAGCACGGCTGAACAAATTTGCCGAGTACTGAGTATCGACACACCTGTTCACGTTTGGGAATGGTTTCGAGCGTTTGCTCAGACAAACCCAAGGACAAGGGACCAAGCAAAAAGGAGACTCTACTAACCCTATACACGCCGCTCCAATGAGAAGAAATGCAGTACCCTCGAAGGCGGAAAGTGCCCGGAAGACAAAGAAGGCGGCCAGGTTCGGCGCCAAAGCTGTTGCTAGGCTGAGCAAAAAGAACATAACGGCTGTTGACAGTGTGACCTAGAACCCCAGGAGTCCACATCAGTCACTCAATTCACATACGTTGCATCTGGCGTAGGACGTAGTCCTTTGGTCAACAGTGGAAATGGATTCAAACTCACAGGCCAACGCCCAAATACTTGGCTCACAGGGCCCCAAACGATAGGTGAAATCCCCATTAATGCCATATATGCCGCATTGCTAACATTTATGACTGAACCAGTAGTGTGATACTCGCGCGCCACCTCAGGCGTGGCTGCCAGTATCGAGGTACCAGATACTGGCGAAAGAAACGCGCAGAAGCTCAACACAGCGACGATGATTGTCTTGCGGCGAGGGGACAGTCGCTCATAGACCTCGTCGCCGGGTTCATGGTATTCATCGTCGTCGGGATTTGGCGCGATACGGTCGGGTTCAAAGGCGTCCGGGCCAGAGGTATGGGATGTTGTATGGAAGACAGTTACGGCTCGTGGAGGTGGCGTGATCCTGAGAGATTCGACTTCGTCAGTATGAGACGTTGATGAGGCCTCCGATTCGCGATGGTGCTGCTCGGGAGTTGAGTGTTGCATCTTGGATAGCGCGAGGAATCTGTGTTTATAGGCCCAAGAACTAGAATGCTCAGTTTAGCATGAAAGGTTATGTAATTACAGGTCAGATCCATGTTGAAACTTTTCACTATCTGGCGTGACCAATGCCGAATATCGGAGGCGTTGAGATAACTAGACCCTTTGCTGGGTTCCGAGATTCCGAGGTGACATCACCCCGGAATTTCTCCTACAAGCCCTTGTGATGTGGGAAACATTACCCGCCAAAACCCCACAGCATCAAGCATAACAACAACTGACAAGCGGCGGCGTCTGACTGTCAACGGTTAGAGTAAGTTTAGGCATTGCATGGCTTGGCACTGGACTATTCCAAAATCTCCAAGAAACCCCGTCACAATGGAGCATGAAACAGAGTCTGTGATCAGCCTCGAATACCAGGGCCGCTTCGCGATTCTCACCATTGACAACCCTAAGAAGCTCAATGCCTTGACCCGGCTACAATACTATGATCTCGCCCAGAAGCTGCGTGAGATTGCCACTCACGATGAGGTCTTTGTAACTGTCATCATGGGCAAGGGCCGCTACTTCTCAGCGTACGTTTGAACGAGGCATTTGCATTCAACTGGACTTTGCTAACAACCGAACAGAGGCGCTGATGTCGACGTGCCACGTGCATCACCTTCAGAAGACAACCCGAGCTTACATCGAGAGTACCTGCAAACCTTTGTCGCCTTCAACCTCAACATCTGTCACGCCTTCAGCACGCACCCCAAAATCCTCGTCGTCGGCCTTAACGGTCCTGCGGTGGGCTTGTCGGCGGCCATCGTGGCCTACGCCGACTTTATCTATTGCACCCCCAATACATTCCTCCTAACACCTTTCTCTTCGCTTGGTCTTGTCGCTGAGGGTGGAGCATCTCGTGCATTGGTTCAGCGTCTCGGTGTTGCGAAAGCTAATGAAGCACTCATTATGAGTAAGCGTATCTCAGCGCAGGACCTGGAGCGATGTGGGTTTGCCAACGCCATCTTCGAGACTGAGAAGGGCGACGACGCGCAGTTTAGGGCAATGGTAATGCGTGAGGTCAAACAGCGGTTAGGGGAACATCTGATTGGGGAAAGTCTGACTGAGATCAAAAGATTGATTCGAAGGCCCGAGCTTGATCTCATAAATCAACAGAGCGTGCACGAGGTTTTTACAGGCCTAGATCGGTTCTTAACTGGGATTCCGCAAGCAGAGTTTCGCAAAATTTCCCGTAGGGAAAAGAAGCATAAGTTATAGGATAGGCATGAGGTTGAAGCCGAGATTGTAATACCTATGGATAGCAACACTTGACAAATTGTCTGCCGACGGCCTCAGTAAATAACATTGCAGTAGCCCAGTATCTTGTTACGGGCTCGTTTTCTGCACTTTGTATGTGATAGAAAACGTGTCCGCCTTAAGCACAAGGTGTTTGTTACGAAGGCGAGCTTCAAGGTGAGTTGACGCTCCTCTCTCAATGCAAAAGACAGCAGGTTGCAGCAACCCAGGTATGTCTCAGCCCCCTTGCGTCAACTTATATTGGCATTTCCAAATCCGTCACTGGGGAAGGAGTTCTGAAACGCCCCGTCGAAAGGCGCGTGATTAACCAAATGACAGCATCAAAACCCGGGGCATGGCAGCTGTTGCTGACAAGAAACATTCATGGCTCAAGCGCCCATGTCGATATCGCAAGTCAAATGATGAAATTGAGGCCGTACCATTATACGGTGGGTACTCATCCCCTCAGAGAACTTTAGCTCTACCCAGACTCATGGCTGTAATGCCTACTGTGCCGAGCTTTGCGAATGTCTACGGGCCATCCGTACGGCATTCCGTATTATAACCGGCATTGTCGAGCGCAAAATGAGCATCCCCGCCCGCCACGCGTTCTACAATTCGGCACCGTGCATCGGAGTTATCCTATCTCCACTACCGACTAGTTCTTACTGCCTCAATACCGTTAGCACCATTAAACATAAAGATACAAAGTCTCGCATTCCCACGCAAAACTCGGGCGCGACCTATTACACTCAAACATCAGAGCTTCCACATTTAGCCTAGCAGCATGTCCTGCCCCGATTGTTTCAGGGGAAGCATCCACGATGGCGAGCCTCGAGGCAAAACCATCAAACTACATGGTCTTGATGCCTACGCTGTCGAGCCATCTGAGGGCAGGGAGGTCCAAGGGGTCATTGTGGTAATTCCTGATGCTTTTGGCTGGAAATTTGTCAATTGCAGATTGCTGGCAGACCATTACGCCGATAAGAGCAATTACAAAGTCTACATGCCAGACTTTATGATCGGTAAGTGACCTTCCCAGTATGATGAGCTAGTTAGTACCTCATCACCAACGTTCCCAGGCAATGCGGCGCCTATCTTAGCACTTGAGAGGATGTATGTCGCTCTGGCACCCGGAAACCTGCTTCAGCGAGCGTGAGCATGCACTGCCAAACATTCCCCTCTTGCGCGCATTAATATCAACCCAGATACAACCTTTTCTTGGCTCTTTGCGTTTTCATACCCTTCTTCGTGCGCAACCGATTTGGAAAAACATATCCCATCGTCAAGGGCTTCTTCGAGCAACTCCGAAAAGAAGAGGGCGCAACTCTACCCATCGGCGCCGCTGGTTTCTGCTGGGGTGGCAAACATGCGATTCTTCTAGCTCATGGTGACGAGATCAACGGCAGAACTCTCATTGATGCAGCTTTTACGGGCCACCCCAGTGCCTTGAGCCTACCAAGCGACTTTGAGAAGATCACACTACCGGTCTCGGTCGCTGTCGGTGATAACGACAGTCAGCTCTCCCTGGAGAGTGCGAAGAAGATGAAGACTATTCTTGAGGGGAAGCCCGCGTCGGCAAGAGGTGAGATGCAGATATACCCAACGACCAGCCATGGCTTTTGTGTTCGTGCGGCAATGGAGACCGAGGGTGCTGCAGAGAGAGCTGCTGAGGCTGAGAACCAGTGTATTGCGTGGTTTAATGCTCAATTCAAGGCAGACAATTAGTGTCCGATATGAGTTGAGATTGAAGCAGACGTTCATCGATCTATCGGCCGGGGCTTAGGAACGGTGGTTATGTATTTAGTTGGTCTGTGGTCCGATTTTGTTTGAAAGACAACATCAGATAGTTCAATCGTGGAGGGTGTCTTAATTTGCCTGCACCCGAACATGTATCCGGTTTGACTTCTTGAGATATCTCACCTTTTTGCCCAAAAGAGGGTTTTTCAAGTCTCATATCAGAGGCTTTGCTCGACGCGAAACATATGGTACATGCTCCTAAGCTGTTCACTCAGTGCGCCTTATCTCAATAATCCTTCCAAACCCGCAGCTAACAAATGTTGAAAATCTGCTTCTGGGGTACTCGAGTGCGCCTGATGGAGCCGGTCAGCCAATAATAGGTAGAGGCTGGCTACACCCACGGATCCCTGTCGTGATATCGCCTTGGACTGTCAGAGTCAGCCGTAATTAGTAAGGAATCATCTTCAGACATTTCAACACAGCAACTAAACTCGCTGCACTTCGCTCTCCTGGACCTTATCTTTCCGGTATCTTCTTGGTCATAGCGAAAACAAATTCTTGACCAGTTTGGTGAAGTGAGACTTAAACCTCTATGCAACATCGTGGGCGTGCCGCCAGAATTCAATGTGGCGATGCTTTCAACAGCAGTCAATCGCTCGCCTTTAGAGAAGTGGGCTACCAACGCAACCCACGCACAACTCAACGCTTTATCAGATGCAGTCGGTGGCCTTGCATCAGGAATCGTCACTTGTCCTCTGGATGTCATCAAGGTACGGCTGCAGGCCCAAGGAAGTCTTGTTCCAATCCGTCTGGCGCCAATTCTTTTCGCGCGCAGATCTCGCACGCATGATGAGCTCTACAGAGGCCTCATCAAGACCAGGCGTGTAATATGGAGGGTAGAGGGTATACGTGGCATGTATTGGGGACTGGGACCTCTGCTGCTGGGCTATCTTCACACCTGGGCTATCTGGTTCACCGTTTACCAACAGTCTAAAATCCTTTTGCCTCACCAATATCGTGAGTCACTGCACCTCAAGCCGGCTTGAGTTGGGTAATTGGAATCACCCAAGTACCTACTCGGATATAAAAGCTCACCAACGTCTGAATCTCTAGCTCAGCTCTCATCGAATCTTAACGTCGTAAATCTTCTCTCGTCCATCGTGGCTGGCACAGCATCAACCGTTGGGACGAGCCCGATATGGACAGTAAAGGTTCGCCTCATGTCTCAAGCCTACCGGCCGTGCGGACGACATTTCTTTCGCAAGACAAGAGCGTATAGACCACACTGGCATTATCATTCAACAATCGGTGCCGCATACAAGATGTACATGACCGAGGGTATGGGTGCATTCTATTTCGACCTTGGAGCGTCGTTACTTGGTCTCTCACATGTTTCCATCCAGTTCTCCACATACGAGTATCTCAGAAAAAGCTTTACAGGAAAAGAAATGGGTGCTTCCCAGGGACATAGAGCTGAATGGATGGGCATCCTGTCCGTCTCAGTCATATCAAAGACATTAGCCAGCAGCGTCACATATCCACATGAAGTGATTCGGACCAGGCTACAGACTCAAAGGCGCCCAATCCCTGGCGCCGAGTTTCTCGAGGGCCTTTGGGGGTTCTCCGGACTTCGAGGCTCGGCGTTTGGTAGCATACTATTACAGCCCAAGTATCGTGGAGTTGTCAATACTTTCCAAACAATTCCCCGCGAGGAGGGCTGGATAGCGCTGGATAATGGAATGGGGGTCAACATGGCACGTAGTGTTCCTGCGGCTATGGTGACCATGCTGAGTTATGAATTTGTCATGAGCTTTTTATTACGATTCAAGGCTCAAGGGGAACTGGGCGAAGCCAGTTAGACATTGCAGGCTTATGAATAGTGTACATTATAATGAGTATTTTGTCTCTTAAGACGGATAGTAACCCTCTTTGATCATATAAGCGTAAATATTTCAGATGCAGCCGTTGAATCATTGCCGCCATGGATCCATGAGCTACCTTGGAGAGATCGAATGGCCCTCAGGCTCCACATCCAGTAAGAAAGAGGGAAATGATGTCCAGGAACAATAATCACGCCCGGCGACCAGGACCGAGTTATTTGCAAGCAAATGGTCTTGAATGGTGGCTGACGGCGACCATGACTTTGGCATCAGCCCGGCTGCCTTGGTCTATACATTGTTTTAGCCAGAGCCTTGGTATGAAGATGGATCTTCACCTACAGCACCGGTGCCGGAGCCAATTTAACACGGAGTAGAGAAGGTTCCATTTCCGAACTTGATCTCCAACCCTGGGACCGAACGACCGCAAGGCATACAAGGGGGAAGAGATGAATGGGTGTAGGTATGTGGCGCGCTGAAAGACAGAGGCATTCTCCTTGCTGCCGGGGCCAAGCCAGATGAGAACGCGCGAGGCAGATTCGTAAATATCTCCCATCAGGGGGGCCTGTCTGCTCTTTTCGGCATTGGAGCTCTAGTTGATACAAAGTGCATCGATCTAGAGAGTTCTGGATTTCGTCTTGAACCAGAGATGTCGCAAGGCTGAGTCGCAGTTTGGCGTGACGCAGATAATCTTGCCATTGCAGTACACTCGGCGATCGCCTGTGACTGGTCCCCACACGTAGGATAATGCTTCATATCGGACTCGGCCGAGATTGTTGAGTGAGACGTGCTTCAAGGATAACCGCAGAGGCTCGTCGAAGCTATCTGCTGGCTCGAGGATGGCAACGCGAGTGTCATGTGGGCTCCGCAATGGCCGATAATCGTATGTTGGCTTGGCCGGAGTCTTGCGCGACCGCTTGTTGCCACAATCCGGTTGGCTCTGGGTCAAAGATGGGAAGAAATGGAAAAGGCGGACGATTAGATGCGACCGCAGTTGAGTAGATGCTCTTATCTCAAGCCTTATTCTTCTCAGCGACAGAGACAGCTGCATGCTTCCCCAGTCACGGCGACGCGTCTCGCTTCTATGGTCGCGGCTGATGTGAGGCTGTAATTATGAAATGGGTCTCGAGCAGCTTACTTTATCTAGGTGAGGTGACAAATGAAGTTTGAGAAAACAAGCCGAAGTTCTCGCAGTTTTCCTCCTTAGCATCATCCCATAAACTATGAAATGTCCGCTCCGTGGACTTTCAGGAACTTGCTTCAATCATGAACACTGCATCACTGGATATCTCATTCGGTCTGAGCTTGGCTTAAGCGACTAGCGCGCGCGGTTGATGAGATTAAAACAGATAATATCATCTACTGGGGGTTTTCAAGTTTTATCTGTTATCACACTGACACTGGAGACCAGCTGCCCATGACGATGAACAACTGTAGCTTGTAGGTTTTCTTCTCCTTCCACATTCGCTCTTCATACGAATGTTTCTAAGCCTTGTAGGCTGGCAGATCAACGTAGTGCGCTGAAATAATTGATATCTTTGGTTTCGCAAGAGCTATACTCCAAGGTCAACGATTTCTCCACCATCCTGCTCATGAAGCCGATCTATAAACACCAAAGTAACTCATCGGTTCTTAGCTGACGAAGTAGTTGCTGATCAACTCGCCTACACGTAGTATACAGGACAAGGGAAAGGATAGCCCTAGTTCTGATGAACACCAATGTACCTTCATCGAGTCTACACGGGCAATCATACTTGGGGCGAAAAGGCCGCTGACATGTGTTCGGCTCTGGGAGAGCATTGATACCCTATACCCAATCACTTGAGAGCTTCACATTTGCCTTGCCACGGGTGAAAGGATTATTGTGTGCCTGAATGAAAATCTACCCCTCGCCTCACAAGTGACAACTGATTCGCTGTTTGGAAGGTTCATTCACTGTGTGACTCGCCAGTCTTGATACATTATATCAGTCGATAGCTTCTTTGCTTCAATGGCTATAAAATGGCTTCTGCATGTTACTTTACCCACGGCGTTTCTGTGAATAATTGCATGATTGGCCGTGCAAGCGGGAGAGGCTGGTATGATTACGATGAATCCGAGTACTCGATGACACCGGCTGGCCTCGAAAACAAGAGAAAATATGTTGACGGATGCCGGATAAATACTAACAATTTCAACACGAGAAGTCAACGGGCTGACTGATCACTTTTGGTAATTAGAATAACATGGTCGCATGATGAAAAGCGCAGGATCATTTCGCAAGGCAGGTCTGGCGACAACATTGGGCTGCTGTCGTCTTCAATAGTACTACTTGAGAATGATTCGATGTAATCTTGTAGGCTAAATAGAGAGGAACGGTTCACGGACAGCTGGGGCAACTGCTAAAAAAGTCTTTGACGTGGGAAGTCGCAGTATCAGATCATCAACCCCAACCCATGAAAAGTCGCTCTAACTTGATCCTGCTCTAGATGAATCGCCTTAGAATAGTAACGGTTGCCGCTTACCAAGTAGAGCTGGTCTTTTGGAACCAACGTTCTCATCCAGCCGGACTCCGGGCAGCTTCTTCCTGGTTGACGCCCATCTCGCTGCCTCCTGGTGGCGCTGCCGCCATGATCTGATCACATCTTGACAACAGTCATGGCTAGCTCTTGAGTGAATTGCTGATTACGTTCGGGAAGTTCTCGCCAACAATTATTTCGGCAAGGCGTGCTCAAGGTTCCGAAGATAGCTCAGCTCAGCCCTTCCTCTGCGAGTGTGTGTCCAAGCCTGCGGCCTCTCCCGCCCAGAGCAGCACACTCAGACGGCTGAAGAACGAAATCCCCGGATCGATGCCTCCTGGGCCCAATCACACGGTAACCCGTTAGAAAGGCATTCCCGCATTGCCGAAGGAACGGCTGCACCCTCCGTCGTTGTCTCTGTCTCAATCGGGATGAGTGGCGTACGGGCGGAGATTTCGGGGGGATGGGCCGTGGTGAAGACAATCATTCGTGGAGGAATAAGCTCGTAATGCGGGGGTGTAAGCTGGGTTCAGGGGATGACACGAGGAAATACGTTCACGGGGTACCTCTATTCAAACTTGATTCCAGCGTCGATCAAGAGATTGGGGACGTGGCTCTGCAAACGAGTTCAAGACGTGTGGAAAGTAGCAACTTCATCTAGATCTCCTTGTAATTCCTATCGTCTCTCGTTTTGTCCCCATTATCCTGCTCTCGGTTAGAGGTGTTGAACCTCTTTTCAATGGAAACTCGGTTGGAACTTTTGTCCTCACACAGGACACGACACGCAGGGGCTCGCATCCAATGGTGCTGCGGTAACACGGGCCGGCCAAGGTTTGTTTCCCATTCAGGCGATTCCTCCCCCTCGCTTGACAACAGCACACCACGAGGCAGAACAGATTCTTTGTCGCGCCTAAGTTAGCGGCTTCCACAGCCAAATCATTCGAGCAGCTCCGGGTGGTCGCGTAGTCAGCCGAAAAGCCTCCCACCAGTCTGTAATAACGAGAGCTGGCGGACCATGAAGCCGAGGAGCCTACGGAGTACGGTTCCAAGGGCACACGACGAGATACAGCAGTACACTACACGTCTGGAGTCAGGGCTGATGTGCCATTGAACATGCATCTGACCATTCATCGCGACGGCCAACCGTGCTACGCAGTCACCCTTCCATTCGGGCCTACCAACCACGGGTACACCGTGAAGCTCCCTTCCACATCGGGACCGCATTGTCGATTCCCATTTTCACGAGGCAGGCCAGTCATGTCTCCGGCAAACTCGATGGGACCGGGATAGGGCGTGGCCGGGAGTCTAGACCAGGGGGACGCCGGATTGGATCGGTCACGGTCAACAGTTATCGGAAACCCGTCCGTCGATCCGTGTCCCTCGACCTGAGCAGCCATTTTCTGGCACGCCACGGGTCCGAAAAAGTAGTCAGCCTTCTGAGATCTGAGTGGTGAGCCGGATCTGCAGACCGCGTTCCATTGTGCAGTGAGACTGACTGAAAACACGAGCCAAACACATTCACCCCAGCACCTTAACAGAAGAGGATTATATATACTCCACGTTCCTTCCCTGGATGTTTAGTTAAAAGACCAGAGCATTCCATTCTCATCATTGAACCACATTCAACTCAGACTCTAAGGGTTCATCGCCAAACATCGTCACCATGGGGTCCTCCTCCCTTCACAGCGAGAAGAACGAGAAGTACACGCACGAAGTGGGTGATCGCGACCGCAATAGCACCTCTTCATAGCTAACTCAGTTTGCGTCTCAGGTAGTTGTCGCAGCCAAGACAGACATTGGCGATGAAGCCTTCCAGCAGGCCTTGATCAAGGAGCCGCCGCCCAGGATTGGAGCTCCCATCCTCATCTTCGCCAGTCTCGTCGCCTTTTGTTGCTCGACCGCCAACGGCTACGACGGCTCGCTCTTCGGAACTTTGCTCTCGAACGAAGACTTCAAAAAGTATTTCGGCGTTGGCAATGCCGGTATCGAAGCAGGTAGGCCACGCTCCTAATACTTGATCATACCACACGGCAGACAAGCAACTAACAACTCTCTTCCTTGCAGGTATCGTCACTTCCATGTACCAGATTGGCTCCGTTTCCGCCATTCCATTTGTCGGCCCTGGCATCGACAGCTGGGGCCGTAGAGCTGGCATGACCATCGGCGCCACCATCATCATCATCGGCGTAGTCATTCAGATCGCTACCATCGCCACCGCCAGTGTCGGCCAGTTCATGGCCGGCCGTTTCTTCCTCGGTTTCGGTGTCGCTATTGCAGCCGCAGCCGGTCCCGTCTACGTCGTCGAAGTCTCGCATCCTGCGCATCGTGGTATCGTCACGGGTCTCTACAACGTCATGTGGCCTGTTGGAGCTCTTGTCGCCACTGGTGCTGCCCGTGGTGGTCTCACCTACGAGGGAAGCAACACCTCTTGGATGATCCCCATCTGTCTCCAGTTGATGTTTCCCTCCGTCATCGCCTTGGGCGCCCTCTGGCTTCCCGAGTCTCCTCGATGGTTGTACACCCGTGGCCAGAAGGAACGGGCCATCAAGAACCTGGTTGCGCTCCACGGTCACGGCAATCGTGAAAGTGAATGGGTCAAGCTCCAACTTAACGAGTACGAGCAGCACTTGGAGATGGACGGTTCTGAAAAGAGGTGGTGGGACTACCGTGCCCTTTTCAGGACCCGTACCTCGATCTATCGTCTCACATGCAACTGCATTGTGTCTCTCTTTGGACAGTGGGCTGGTAACAGTACGCTTATCTCCGTTTTCTTTTTCAACCTCCAGCAGAAGTTTGATGGCTGACTTGTCGCCGCAGATGTTATCTCCTACTATCTCAGCGCTTCCCTCGACACGGCCGGTGTCCACGGCCCAGTGAAGCAGACCAACGTTGCCATGGGCATCAGCGCTGTTCAAATTGTCTTCGCCGCCATTGGTGCGAGTCTTACCGATATCGTCGGGCGTCGTCCCATGCTCATCGCCGTCAACATTGCTTGCGGCATTTGTTGGATTGGTGCGACCGTTCCGGCCTCCATGACAGGAATCACAGATATTGCATCCAAGGAACAGCAGGATCGCGTCAATCCGTCAGTCAGTAGGGCTGTTTTGGCTTTCATCTACATCTTCCAGATCTGCTACTCGATTGGTTGGACGCCCCTGCAGGCTCTCTACCCTGTTGAGGTCCTTAGCTACGAGATCCGGGCCAAGGGAATGGCCTTCAGCTCCCTCTTTACTTCAGCAGGTATGGTGGTCTTCAGAGAAACTTGAAATAACGTATATCCAAAACAATGCTAACCTCTGACCGAACAGCTATGCTTGTTATGCAGTTTGGTATTCCTGTGGCCCTGAAGAATATTGTCTGGAAGACCTACCTTGTGTTCATTGTATGGTGCTTTATCCAGGCTTTTATTCTTTACCTGCTGGTCCCTGAGACCAAGAACCGAACTGTAAGTGGCTTGATCTCTTCAACTTTGAGCTTTTGCTAACTGTAAGTCTCACAGCTCGAGGAATTAGACCAAATCTTCTCATCCCCAAGCCCTGTCAAAGCGTCCAAGCAGCGGAAGCGATTCGAGGTTGATGAGAATCAAAACGTCGTCAACGTTGAGCCTGCGACGGCTGATCCCAGCCAGGCATAGATGGACGGCACTCCTATACCGACCGTTGCAATAGCTGCAGTCCACTGAAAATCACTTTCTCGTTCAACGACACCCAAGGTTACAGATTGGAAGATACAGGATGCTAGGAGGCTTTACTGATCATGAAGGCTCATGTTACTTGGTTTTAATAATACATTCTTTGAGAATATACCTATAACTACTTTGGAATGCTCTACTTCTGCATCTTTGTTGTCAAGAACGCTTGATCAAATAAGACTCACATCTTGTTAGACAGAATCATGATTCGAATCCATCGCGTACATCTTGGTCTTCGCCAGTCACTATAAGATCTGGTTTGTACGTTGGCTCGGTCTTCAGCCTCCTATAATCCAATTGTAAGTCCTGATATGTTGTAGATAATAGGATGCAGCCCAGGATTTGTAGTCGATGAATCGAATGTCCCCTCTACCGCCGGCGGATGGCATCTACCACGGACCGGCCTCCTCACTCCACACCACAACGCACCGCAAGCGATAGCTAGTACACGCCGTCTTGATAGTTCAACCTAATAACTAAAGAACCTTATTAAAATGGTTTGAGAGTTTAATACACCTAGTACCTCCTTGACATATAGTACGTCTTGTCGAGAAATGCTCCGCAACTCAGAACCCCAGCCCAGTCAATCCCTGAGCCCCTCCTACAAAGACATCATTCGGTGGCGGTGCAAAGCTTTCCCACTGCCTTTTGGCTATCTTGTCTGTCAATACCCTTGCCTTGAAAAACTCTTCATGCGCGGCTGCGTCCGTACAATCGTCTTCATCGTGATGCGCCTTCGTCTCAACGACAGTGCTAGCTGCGAAGGACGCTGTACGCGCAAACGCCTCGATTGCTCCACTGCCTGTGGGAAGCTGAACGCCCTGAGGCCACTCGAAGAAGTTGTCCTTGTCCCAAATTGCCTTGATATCACGCAACTCTTGGTGGTTCGTGCCATAGTATGCTTCCTCGTGAGCGCCTTTCTTGAGTGCTTCGTCAGGGAAGTTGATGAAAACGGCCCGCCCATTCACGGAGTACTTCCTCAGTTCCATATTCATCTCTTGTAGAAAGGCCCGCATATCCAGCTCCAACCACTTTTCCTGCCACTCAATCATGATGTACGTGTGGTAGACACACTCACGCCAAGGGTAAGCTGAGTCGCCGCGCTTCTTCTCGCTTACCTTACCACCAGAGTGAATCCATGTAACCTGCAGCAGACCCTGTTCCCCGGTGAATTTCTCTCTGAATATTCCCATGCTTTCTTTCATAATCCGGGTAATCTCTTTGATCTCATCTTCCTTATTCTGGAAAACGAAGGAGGTGTAAATCCTGAAGGACGAATTAGAGGGGAAGGCCTTGATGGTTTCCTCTGACCACTGAGACACGAGCGTCTCATGAAGAAACCGCGTGGACTTTTCTTCCAATGTACGCCGTTTGAGTTGCTTCGCCAGCTCTTTTTCGTTCCCATCCGGTCCAAGGCCTCCAAGGTGTTTATCGATCAGAGCATCGAATTCATCTTCGCGGCCGTTGTAGTAGACCAGGAACCGAACCGCAGGATCTTCTCTCTTGTCTTTCAGATCGCACAGCCAGCTGCTGTCGATAGTCATGTCGTTCGGCCAGTTGGTCGTGTAGAATCTGTTCATCGTGTCCATGAAATCTGCCTGAACCTTCTCGTCATGCGACGGTGACCACGTGAACCTGCCAGCTACCACGTTCGGGCCCCGCAGCTCTTGAAGCTTCATCTTCAACTGAACCAAAACACCAAAATTGCCACCACCAGCACCGCAGAGCGCCCAGAAGAGCCTGTCTTCCTCTGGCGTTTTGTTGCCACTCTTCTTGACAGCGACGAGCTCTCCGTCTGCAGTGATAACGGTGGCCTCTATCAAAGTGTCGCTTCCCATGCCAAAACTTCGAGTGAAAGGGCCGAGACCACCTCCAAGGATGAAACCGCTTACTCCTACGGTAGGGCATCTTCCACCGTTGATGATATAGCCATCATGATGGTCGTTGATCAGTTCTTTGTATGCGTGGCCCCACAGCGCACCGCCCTGTATCGTAACCGTTTTCTTTTTGATGTCGAGGTCGACCGTCTTCATGTTGACAAGGTCGATCAAAATACCGTCGTTGATGGCCGAGAACCCTGCATAAGAATGACCGCCGTTTTTGATCCTGATTGAGATTTCCTTCTCTTTCGCTCGGTCGATAATGATACGAATGTGAGAGTTATGCTCGGGCTGGACAACGCATGCTGGTCTGGCAAACCGGTACAAGAGATTTGCGTTCGCTACAGAACGTTCATACTCGACCTCTCCGGGTGTGTGCACTGGAATCTTTTTGGATTTGAACCAGCCAACTTGTTCCATACCAAGTTGAAGCAGGTGAAGCTGTTCCTCGCGAACTTTATCCATGGCGCTTGATAAGTATGGAGATGTAAAGATCAACGGTTGGACTGGAGCAGGTGGTGGAGACGATTGGAACGTGAGCACCTTAGTAAAAGGCATAAAGATGACTGGAAAGCATCATTTTATAGAAGTCGGTACACGAGCATTGTGGAGAGTCGTGTAGTCAGTAATTGATCTTCTTGATACACTGTACTTGCCACTCATGTGAATATTAGGAGTGATAACTCATCTTCCAGGGGTTGTTCAAAAGCCGAGACCAAGAATGCATTGACTAGTGGATGCAGGTCGTTCAATAGTTCTATGTAGACCGATGCAAAAGAACACATTCTGGGCGCGCCACATATTTTCGCGGCCAATCGAACGTCTGTACATCGGTATATTGCCCCAGCTGTGTTGAAACCCTGAAGTGAACGCAACTTTCAGCCAGCCTCAGTCTGACGGTAACGGGTTAGGTTGCCAACATTCAGCCAGCGGAACTTGGCGAGAACTTCCCCAAATTACCGTAGCGTCAAAGGAGAACTTGAGGGAGTAATTGTCACCTGTTGACTGCTACCTTTTGATTTGCCAGTCTGCAAAACCCCATGCCTGGACTACCACACTGTACTTACTAAGGGACGATACAAGTGCGAATATGTCCGTTTCTCCCCCGATGGTCATACAATGGAGCCTCCCCGTTGTAATATCTTGTGAGTGCAAAGACCAGAACTGAAACGCCCTTCCCTTGCATTAGTATTATGTGAGTGCCTATGGCACCGCCGCTGCTTTTGGCTGAGCTGGACAGAAACAGCTTGGGTCACATATTAGTTACTGAGAAAGGAGCCACGCAATATGGACAGTGGTGTACGGCGTAATACTTGGCATGCACGAACTGTCGGGAGATGCTTCGTGGTCCGCTCCGGAGCTAAAAGGCAAGATTACCGTGGGCTAGATGTGGCTGGCTGCGAACCATCGGGTTGGCTGATAACGGGCCGTAACTGCCACGATAGGAACGGCTGGTGCGAGAGTTTCGTTGATTTGCAGATAAATGAGCACTCCCTGCTGCTGAGACTCGGTGTTCATAATAGAGGGAAATAATGATCTTGCCATTGCAACAGCGCCATGGACAGCCCTACAGCCGCTATCATGATTCACATGTTTGCGTAGTCGCAGCTGGGAAGTCCAAGGCCGCATGTCGATTCGAGATCCAGGAACATGACTATAAAGATAGCCTTTAACTCAGCTACAAGGCATACTCTGGCTGTACATTGTCAATTACGACCTTGATGTCTACGTACCACACTAGTTCATACTCCTGTATGGATGTCCAAACTCTTTCCCTTAGCAGAATGGCAACTGCACATCACTAACCCAACTTGTAGGATTGACCCTCTGCCATAGTATCTTGGCTGTGTGCTTACTGAAGACAGTGTGCCTCCAAATGTAGAGTTCTTTGTTGATGGCGTTGAAGCGCCATGGTCGTATCCGGAGCCATTCGATTTACATCCATAGCCGCATGATGACCGCAAGCATTGCGAGTTAGAAAAACTATTTTCGGGACATGTTTGAGTGTGTTCAAGCCTCCTTCTTCATTCTAAGCGCTAATGTCCTGCCCCAAAGAAATCTCCAGCCGGGGGGAATATGTTGAGTTCGAGGAGGTGGAGGTTGGGGCCAAATCTGATGACGGTACCCTTAATGAAGACAGCGCGCTTTCTAGATGGTTGAAGCTTGCGCTCGAAGCGTCCGTCAAAATGGGCCACACGTATCAAGGCTCCAAAGAGCTGAAGGAGATACTGGCCGAAACTGGCTTCATTGATGTTGTGGAGTCCCGTTTCAAGTGGCCAACAAACACCTGGCCAAAGGATAAGAAACACAAGACTCTTGGCGCGTAGAGAAATGACAATGCCGCCAAGGGGATGGAGGCGGTTACCATGGCACCATTCACGAGGGCACTCGGTTGGACAAGGGAAGAAGTGACCAGCTTTCTAGTCGACGGGAGAACCGATTTGAACAACCGTGGGATCCACGCTCACTCGCCAATGGCTGCATACCTACCCGTCCAATACTTTACGTACCGAGAAAACAAACGCTGATTCTTTTCACAACGTTACACTAAACCTACAAGAGTCAGAGAAGAATCGGATATCTTCAGGTCATTGAGAAAGTGTTGATGTATTTCAGCAATCTAAACGTATGTGAACGCCGATATTTAAGAAAGACAGTCTGACGCCAGGGGAACAGAGGCAAAGGGATACCCCGTACACCAGAAAGATTCAACCGCCCCTGAAAATTACAATCATAAATTTTACCCTTTACCCAAGTCATTAATACGTTCCTGAAATAAACATTCCGTCTATCTCCTTGCAATGCAGCACATGATACCAGTCCTTCCCATGAAATACAGGAAACCAAAGAATCGAACAAGTGACAGCACAGCTGTCGCGTAAAGAAGAAATCGGAAATACATGGGAGTCCGTTCTTCAGATGCTTTCTAAAAGTCGGATTAGTATTATGCGATGCTGACTGGGGCCAGTTCACTTACCTTGACGCCGAGGGTGATGAAATCGTCCGTCGTGACAAAGACAATCAGGACGATGTTGCACAGCAGCCACAGAATGACCAGGCCAGTTCGGAAAGACTTGTACCCATCCTCAACATCCTTCTTCTCGGGCTGCTCGTCGCTCATTTCGTGCATGGGGGCCAGGGCTCTCCAGACAACCTTCTCGAACTTGCTATCGATGTCCTCCTGCTCCTGCTCGACCTCTTCGACGACGGCCTCTTTCTCAGTCTTGATAATATTGGCCGAAGGCAGAGCCTCGGCTGTATCAGATCCCTTCGTTCCCCAGGACACGTCGTGCCAGTTGTTGAAGGCGTAGACCATGAGGATGTTGATGTAAGTCGACATGAGAACCAGGTACTGGGGGAAGGAGTGGAACATGTGCCAAGGGTCTAGATAAAGGAAGGATGCGATGTAGTTGAGGCCGTAGATGGTGAAGAGGGCGATTATGATCAGACCTGCCACGCCAGTATTGCCACCAAAGAAGCTGTCCCAGAAGGCCTTTCCAGATGCAAATGAGATCTGGTGTTCGATCGGTGTAGTCGTGAAGGCGCGGTAAACAAGATAGCCAGTCAAAACCAGGAGGTACAGCTGGATCAGGCTGAACACCATGAAAGAAGCAACGTAGCTGTACTTGGAGCCTTTGGGCCGGTTTCCAAGAGCGAGGACGAACTGCAGGACCAGAAATGCGATGTATATGTATTTAAGCAACACATTGACGATGGGCGTTGCTATGTCACCGAATGGCCACCCGTGGTATCCCGATACAACCTGAGGTTTGCCGACGAGCTGCATGATGATGGTTGTTGTTAGGTAATAAGAGGCCAGTGAAAACCAGCTGAAAAGGACGTTGAAGAAGTTGTACAAGAGCTGGATATGCAGGAAGAAGAGTCGGATAATGCTGTGGCCGGATCGATACATTCGCGCAAAATGCATGAGTGAATAGAGAGACGCAGCAAAGGAGCCATTGAGCCACCGTCGCCGCTGGCCAATAAACTCGGCAGCGCCTTCTGGCACGTCTGTCTCGCCCTTTGAAGCTTTGATATAGCTTAGATGCCACTTTTGGCTGGCTTTGGCCACCAACTCGAAGCAAAGAATTCTGTCTTCGGCCAAGAACATATTCTTCTTGAAGATATTCATGCCATCGATACCCTTCTTGCCCAGCTGCTTCGAAAGCGTATGATCGCCGTGGAAATACTGTTCCAGGGGGCGACCCATGATGGCGCGAAACCTGTAAGCAGAAAAAGCGCCCGGCAAAACACTCACGTAGCCAAACGCGCTTTCTAAAGGCTTATCCAAGATATTCGAAATCTTGTACTCAAAGTTCTGAACCGCGACCAGGGGATTGAGAAGCATCCTGCCTCCTTTGCCCAGCATAGCGTGGATCTCGCCGCACGCTCCGCCAAGGTCTCTGTCATTGTAAAATGCCTCCCAAAGCGACAACAGGGATCGAGGACTGGGCTTTGTTCCAGCGTCGATGAGAATGGCGACTTCCGGGTTCAAAATGCGACCAAAGGCGTTGAAAAGCCAGCGATGCGAGTTGATCTTCTTGCTGTTCTTCTGCTTGAGACAAAAGATGAATTGCACGGGAGGCAGATTCCGATGGGGTTTGTCGGCCGAGGGTCGAACGAGCTGCTGGTCCGGCGTTACTGAGATCTGACTGGTATACTCGAAAATATGAGCAACTGTTTCCTTGCCGTTGACATCCTTCTTGACCACGCCGTCTTGGTAGATGCCAATGGTTGCAAGCACGTCAAAAACGTTCTTGTCGACCTTGTCAATACCATCAAACACGAGACAGACGACAATCTTCTGCCACGCAGGTCCGCCCTTGTTCCAGAACTTTGATCTCTTCAGGTTCACGATATCACGGATGTTTTGCATTGTGCCGTGGAGGGTGCGGGCAAGGAGCACCTTGTCCTCATTGTAATACGTGATGGCGATGAGAAGCTCCGTGTGCCTATTGTACATTCTAGGGCGCAGATTGAATCCGTTCCTCAGCGTGAAGTCATTCGGGTCGCAAGTCGCGGCCGTGTAGCGCATCTTTGTGAATTCCTCTTCCATGCTGCCAGGAGCGTCGCGGAACTGAGGCTCGACGGCGTTTTTGACGGCGCTGGGGACGGGATAGTCGATGCTGAGAACTGAGCCTTGCACAAGCTTGACTTTGCGTGTTTTTGAACGTCCAAGGCCACCGGGACCAGAGGGAACAACGGGCTGTTGCTGTCGCATCATCCAACTCTCATCGGCGTCGAATTCGTGAAAGGTCGAATCGGGGCGCCCATTAGCAAAGCCGGGGACAGACAAGGCCTCATTCTGGTCGAAATTCTGCATTGTCGGGGCGCGGCGAATGACAGAGAGGCGAGACTCGGCCAGGCGAGAGGCTTCGACATCATATTCATCGTTTGGCGATCCGGGCGGGAGACCATGAGGGTCCGGGTAGTGGTGAAAGCCGTGATGGGCGTACTGCTCGTGCAATAGATCGCGACTGGAATCATTTTCTTCGGGCACCGGGCGTTGCGCGCCGAGAGGAGGAGGAGGAGAGAATCGTTCAAATTCGTGACTGTATGGGTCGTTCAAAGGCTGTCGAGTGGGATCGGCATTTTCGTCGGGCGCACCAAAATGGTACTGCTGAGAATGGTCAGTGACTGACTGATTGCAAACAGAGTCAATTGACAATTAATTAGTCAAACTAATTGTCTGGAGCCTAACTCACCGCTTGGCCCGCCGGTAAATTCTGCATCTGGTGCGGCGCATCATAGTTTTGGCCATGCTCGTTGAAAACCATGGTCACTTCACGTCGTTTGCTTTTCTTCTGCCCGCAGTGGAAAGGCTCGGCGATGACGGAACAGATCAGATCAGATCAGTCAGGCTCTGAGCTAACCTAGCAGCTTGCTGTTTTCGGAAGCGTCGGGTTGTAGGTGAAACGAGGGACAAGAGTCGAAAAACCTCGCTATGGTTCTTCTCTCAACTGACTGGAATGAACGAGAGGACACCGTAGTAGTAAACTTGCGATGGAGAAGCAGAGAAGAAACAAAATCAAAAGGATCACTCAAAAAATCGGGAGACGTGGGACAAAGACTGGGTCAAACAAGAACTGGGATGGGGTTTGATCCTCCTTTGTCAATGATCGCCTCTGCCGCGTAACGTCCATCTCCACCAAAGACGTATTTCAAGCTCCTTGGTTGGCCCAGGTCAACCGATACTGACGTCGGGGCCAGGCTGAGAGTCTCTGAGACTCGCTGAGAAGCCCTATTTTTAGTTGTCCATGCTGTTGGCCGAGCGTGGTGACAAAGCCTCGTATCATCCCACTACCGACCGTTGGACGCGTGCCTTTAGAAGCCGGGCAAGCCGGGCAACGAGCAGGCATTCCCTTACCAGGCACGGCCACGATGCCTACAACACGTTGTGTTTCGTTACGTCAGTGACGGTTACTTACAGGGGTCGGACGTTTGGAGTAGATGTGATCGGCGGTCAGGACCTCCACCTTGGCTCCGTACAAATACTGTACCCCACGCGAGCTGGCAACTTGACAGTAAAAATAGAAGACCAAAGGAATTTGCACGACATTTTCTCGGGAAAAACCCCCAGCACCGTCAGATTTTGATGGCTGTGCTGTGGGTTGTTTCTGGGGCTATCTCAAACCGACTGTCTCTCGCTATGGCTTCCTTTTGGAACCATCAACTCTGAGAAATAGGGTGACATTGAGTTGGCTTTTTAAAAATTTCAGACGGTGATGCAACCGTCATTCTCACGGCATTTGAGCGCCCTGTTTTCCCGCCTCCTTTCCTTCCCAGCCACCGCGCCGAAACGAGAGCGAAGAAGAGGAAATGTTAACAAATGGTCATTGATGATGTCTGTCGTGATAACTTCGTTCGAGTTTCCATTCTCCCAATATTTTCCACGAGCACCAGTGTCGAGTACAAAAAGACACTCCATCGAGGAATCAGACCATGTCACCAGCTGGACACTTTGCAATTGGCACGACTTTTTTGCCAAGTTATGCGCTCACAAAGATCGGCCGGTACCAAAAAATACCCATGCATGCCGCCAGAAATGCCGGGAATATACTTGGTCTATCACATTCCCATGACTTTTTGGGGAAACGCCAAGGAAGGCTAGGACAGATGACGGATAAGTTTACGAGCAACTGGGACGAACTCGATCGTGGCTGAGCAGCGACCCAGTCTAAACACAGTGCACTCGGCTCACCACCATCTTCTTGGCTTGTGAGCGTGGTTTCTGGCCTCTGTCCGCCCGACCTTTGTTCATCTTTTTCACCAGCCACACTCTAGTCAAGAGGGCAGCACTGAAAGGAATCCGTGGTCAGTGGTAGGCTATTTTTATGCGTTGCTGCTGTCATGCTCCCAAGCGTAATCTCCGGCTTCATAGGACCGGTATCACCAAGTACACTGACTACGTCTCGCGTCCATGTTCTTCAAGGACCTTGGGCAGCGCAGAAACTCAACTGAATGAATCGTCAGGGGTTCTATGGCCGGACTAGGCTATTCCATACTCCGAGACACTGGGCACGATTATAACGCTGTAGGTGTATAACGGACCTTGGGCGGTCAAACAAAAGACGAAAACTAAAGTACAGAGTTGCCGTGCTCGTCACTATTCGTTACATGCTCGAGTCTTCCAGATATATTTTCCTTCATCTCTGATGATCCGTCCTCTCGCTTGTTACCTCCCGCCTGCTCATGATCGTGACATAACTCTAGATACCACGTTAGTAAGAAGCGGCAACTGCAACGTCCAGAACCTATTGGTGCCCTACCAGACTTGCGAGCTACAAATGCTTTCGAAAAGAGTCTCACAAAAGGACCACCGAAATAAATACACCCTTCAAAACATCCGTTCTTTCAAGACTGAAGTCATGCCAGGTCGCATACTACAATAGTCTGAATCAAGCCTTCTCGCCGCACGCGTTTTTGAACTCCTTCAGGATCATCTGTACCAGTCGGTTAGCATGGCTTGCAGGCACTAAGTAGCTTCCCAACCTACCTCAAAATCCTGGTCGGCCATCGACATGAACACAGGTGTCTTGTCCAACCTCAGCTTGGTAACCCGCGGGCTCTTGATTCCAAAAGCCACCCTTGCGAGGAACCGTGCATCATCTCGGACGTCCGTCGCCGCCAGTACCTTGTGAATCGCTGCCTGGTCCATGTCCTTGGGCGCCGAAGGTGGCAACTGTACAGGCTTGTGGTCGAGACAGAAAGTGCAGTGCCCACACTGGGTCTTACCTTTGGGGAGACTCATGCCAAAATGCTCAGCGATCGAGAGGGCAAGGCACTTCGACGCCGTGATGAGCTTCACAACTTGTTTCATCCTGTCCACGGCTTGCGTCTCGCGCAACTCCAGGTTCGCATAGAGCTTGTCCGTCAGAGCATCAATCTCGGCATCGGTACGCGGGAGTTTGTCCAAGATCTTGTACTTCTGCTCCACGCCTCCGACCGTGAGAATGATGGCGCCTGTATTGTTGAGGTCGTTGAGAAGGTTGACAAGTTCGTTGCGAGACAAACCCTCAGCAACAGCCACTGCAGAGGGGTCAATAGAATGATACTTTTTTGCCTTCTTGGCGTTTTGAAGGATCGCCTTTGCTTCGGGTGATTTGTTGTTCTTTAGCCGGGGATAGTAACTCGAAGTAGCTTCGAATTTGTACGAGCTGTACTCCGGAGTGACAGCCCGGATGAGATTGAATCTCAGTTCCAAGGCAGCGTAGATGACGCTCAAAGGGCTGGTGCGGATGTCGAATTCTGACGCTTGAGCGTAATGGCTGGCTTTGAACGTCTCCCCTAGGGGTTTCTGAACAACCTCATCGTCGAAAATATCTTTTAGAAGGTCGTGTAGCGAGCGACGAGACGGCAAATCGCCCCGCGCAAAATTCTCTCTAATCCAAAAGTCCTCAGGACAGACATACAGCATACAGTAGCTCTGCTTGCCATCGCGGCCGGCGCGACCAATCTGCTGACAGTATTCTTCGACGGTGCTGGGAATGTCCCAGTGAACAATGTTTCGGATGTCTTTGGGTGTCAGTAGTTTGTCTGCTCAACCTTGAGGCGATAAACTCACCCGATTTGTCGATTCCCATGCCAAATGCGATGGTCGCAACCACCTATAGCATATGAGCGCATGACACAAAGGGCGCCTGATTGATGCAGTCCTGATCTTACAGTTTGGATTTTCGAAGCCATGAAATCGTCTTGAATCTTCCTCTTCTCATCCACTTTCATGCCCGCGTGGAAGAAATGGCAAGGAAAACCGTGTTTATTCAAATCCGCGGCCAAGGCTTCGGCTTGCTAAGCAACTTGTCAGCGACAAAGTAGCAACGTCAACGGGGGGCAGTGCGAGAGGTAAAGCAACCTTCTGGAGCGTGACATAGACGAGGGTGGAACCTGGGTGAGTTTTCAAGAACTCATAAAGCAAGTCGTACTTGTCCTGCTTTGTATTTGTGGCTTTGGCCTCCAGGCGAAGGCTACAGAGCTAATTAGCAAAAAGACTCCGAGTCTTGTTGAACAGGCTGCTTACTTTGGGCGATACACGGATGTCTTGAAGACTCCGTCCTTTGAGATATCGAATGCTTCGCAAATGTCATCCACAACGACAGGCGTAGCTGTGGCTGTCAAACAGATGACGCGTTCGGCTTTGATCTCGTGAACAAATCGGGCAACTGAACCAAGTTAGAGACCTGGAACAGACGTGTACACGGAAGAAACAAGCCTTTCAGGTAATCGGGACGAAAGGAATGTCCCCACTGAGATTCATGTGTTAGCCGTTGGGACAGCTTGTACCGAGTCAAGCAAAAACACACCTCGGAGATGCAATGCGCTTCATCCACGCCAATGAGACGGACGCCGCCCTTAACCCGCTTCATCGTCTCGACAAATCCTTCGTTATTTAGCCGCTCAGGGGCGCAGTATAACAGGCGGACCTGTCCCTCGCGAAGAGATGCGTTGATCTGCTGCAGCTCCTCCCAAGTCTTGGTGGAGTCTATGCATTCTGCCCCGATCCCTTTCCTCTTGAGGGTATCGACCTGGTCCTTCATTAAAGCAATCAAGGGTGACACGACGATGGTGATGCCCGAGTCATTCAGGTGTCTCTCGTTAGTTTGGCGATCCATCTCTGGGAAAGCAATCGCGGGTATCTGGATCAGGGTCAGCCCGAACCATGGACTGCTTGGAGGGAACGAGAAGAGCTCACCTGATAGCAGAGAGACTTTCCGGCACCTGTGGGGAAGACGACGAGAGAATTTTCACCGGCGAGAAGTCGATCGATGGCCTCCTTTTGTTCGTGTCGAAAAGACTTGTAGCCGAATTTCTCATCTAGAATCTTGCCGGCGAGAAGAAGCCTGGACTTTTTGTCAAGGCCGGGGTTTGGGGCGCTGTTGGTTGCACTGTCTATCCCAAGCCGCACCTTTTTGATAGAAACCAAACTCACGTCGTCATCTTCATCACCTCTATCACGCTTCTCATTTGAGCTCTGCAGAAGATCTTGTTCGGCGACCCCGTCAAAGAGTTCGTCGCCTGAATCGAACTCTTCCTCTATTGAGGTGCCCATTGCGTTGGTATTGGGGGTGAGACCACGTGACGACGGTTTTGCTATTGCTGGGAATTGGTGACGAAGAATGGAGGATGCCAGAGTTCTCGGTGAACAAGCCGCTCAATCCATAGACACAAGACTGACACTGATGGAACTGGCGGTTGTACAATATGAATCATTGGTGGCGAGGAGGTGGACGCGGCGAGTGGATTGCAGGAGCGTGTCTGACGCCAGATCACGTGATCTTTAAAGCATGTGATTGGTGGCGTACTCAACAAAGATCCCGACAACAGCTGATTATGGTATAGATAGCCTCGTGCTCCAGAGATCACTTACAGATTACTCAAACTCAGTCTCATCCGCATTCTAGTTTTGCACTATCTTGCAGAGAAACAGCCTTGCCGCAAGATAGGTAGTTAACAGAACCTCAAGAGCTTCCGCCCTGAGTACCATACACTAGCGGCTGAGCAAGATAGGGCATTAATGCCCGTGTCTAAACATCTTGGCATTCGATAAGACACTCCGTAAATGAGTAAGTAGATAGCCAAGGTAGAGATAGAAGATGGAGCTAGGAATGACGTGAGAATGTCGAAAAGATCTCAGGTGTTTACGCTTGAGGAAGCAATGAGGGCTCACGGGGACATTCGTCTATCGCCTCAAGTGGTTTTGCCGGAACAGTTCATAACCAGGAAGTTTCCAACCAGGGCTGAGTTGTGGTTTTTAAAGTGACCGGTCCAAGGAGAAAAGTATCAGACGCTCGAGAACAAGAGTTTGAAGACAGCAAATTTTGGAGACCGTTTCTTATGTACATTTAATACACCGCATGTACAAGTACGATGCTGCCCTTCCTTCAGCGGCAAAGGGGGGGGAAAAGGAACCCTTGAGTGAGCGTTTTGATCCTCGCGAAACTTTATTGCCTAGAGTTAATAGCGGTTTGCAGTCGGCTAGACTGAAGGGAACCGATTTGGCCTCTGATGTTAAATGACCAATTGAAACACTCATTCAATTATCTTTTCTAGTTCAAAGACTGGGCGAGTTCTCTTGATTTACTTCTCAGATTGATACACGGGAGACAAGGTCGACATGGTTGAAAGGTTGAAAGGCTTCCCTTCCATGACGTTTACATAACCCTCGACAGCCTCTATGGTGGATTTTATGCAGCGAACGTGCGATGTCGAACCTACATTGCCAATATCTGTTATGAGGAGGGAGAATGTCGGAATGGATGCAAACCCTTTCCGGACAAGGATACGGTTGCACAATAAGTCGACAGCAGGCTTGCGCGTTTGAGGCAAGCGGCGTCTCAATCCGAACTTCTACGGAGAGGTACATGTACATACGGCTCAGGTCCGAAGAGCCCCAAATATGTGACTGGTGACGTTGTTGACTTGGGCTCACAGCCAATGGCCCCGCGCTCGCATTCGCAAAACACAGCCGCGATCCTGAGCGCTAGTTGATGCGAGTATCACGCAATGTAATCACTAAGTTCCCGAACATTCGTAAGAAGAGTTCAGTATTACATTGAAACAAACAATTATAAGCCACACCGTCATGGAAGTGTCTTCAATATCAGCCAAACAAAGTGTCGTGAGTTGAAGGGATACTCGTGCAACGGCGCAACGACTACGAAAATTCGAGAAGTAACATATTGCTTGATGTCAAGCGACCATTGGACTTCTACTTCCAATTCCAACTAGCTATCTTGTAAACAACTGCGATTGGAACTCTACCATATGAGTGTCGCTCGCGTCATGTGTTGCGGCGTGACACTCTGCGTGTGCCCGTCATAGGAATGAAATACGTCATCGATAAATAGCACTTCTAGTAATGGTGACGGTTCGATGCGTTGATTTGTTCGAAATCCACATGTTAATGGCTTGGTGCTAGTGGGGAGTAACCGGTTGCGTTATGCTTACTTCGGTTTGCGATCTTGCAAGGGCAATTGATTGTAGAATGCTCCGTACTCCGTACTCCGTCCACAACCGGACACCATGGAAACTTTGAAAAGACAAAATCGTTACGTCCACGACTTGGTTATCGCACAGGCTTGTTTCAAGTTCCAAAAAGTCATGACGTCCACCATTACGCCCCAGCAGGGCCCGGTAACACATATAAGGCTCCAGCTTCTTCAAATTCCAACATCGTTTTAACATCATGAAGCAATTACAGCAACTCGTCCGCCACCTTGAACACAGCAACATCCACCGAACTCTTTTAGCCAGACCCTTTTCAACCATGTCGAGCCTCAAGCAAGATCAACACACCGGCCAGGGCGCTTCCCACGCCTCTGGTGACTCCAAGGTCCCCGGAGGCCTGCAGCAGAAGGTGCCCAAGGACGTCGAGGAGAGCCTCCCTGACTCTGTACGTACAATCAAGGAAATGACAATGATAAGTAGCTGACAATCTACTAGGTTCACCCTACCGACTCGGGACCCGGTCAGTCTACCAAGAAGACCCACGCGAAGGGAGACGGTGCGGATTCTATTGTCCCCAAGAAGTTGCAGGAGAAGTTGCCTGAGAGTGTCGAGAGGGCTGTGCCGGATGCCATTCACAACACTGGTGATTCCAAGAAGTAAGGGCTGTGTGTATGAGATGGTATTATGCCCTTGTAGGGGGCTGAGCATGTCTGTCCTCACAGCGCGTCTCCAGATATAGAAGACACATTTTCAATATCAGCACTTGAGCAATAAGTCGCCTTCTAACGTGACACTGTGGTAAAAAGCTTTTGTTTGTGGCTACTTAAATACCTGACTTATTTCCCAAATCGACTACTGAAATATTCATACAGTACTACAACATAGCGAGGACATCCCGGCAATTCTCATAATCTTTTCAACTAATATAACAAGGTTACAGATACAAAAGTGCACCTGTGGTAAAAAGAAGTATCGCTGTAACCCCATGACTAGCTCCCGCTTTTGCTGCCTCCGACTTTGCCTCTCCTTGAACGCTTTCATCTCTCCCAAACTGTCTCAAAATCAAAGCATCCCCAAGTCCAACAATCGTCCCAAGTATGAGTGAAAGTCCCAAGCACTTCTTCGCTACCGCCGATGCCAAGATATCCGCTCGACACAGCGGCGAGTACTGCCAGAAACCGAAGAGTCCCAGGGTAACTAAGCCTGAGCCAATGTTGCGCATGCCGCAGGCATATATCGTAGATCTCATAAAGGCCTCGGTCTGTGTTGAGCTGTAACCCTTTTCAAATTGTGGGCCTTGCAATCCAAACATGCGAATAGCACTGTTGGGCGAAATGAAGCTGTAGATACCGATCCCGACGCCGGTCAAGCCGAAGAAGACCGGGAGCACTGGAAGCGCGGAAGCGAGGGATAGGGATGAGGACATGGTGTAGTCGGCATTCACTCAGTGAAAATTGTTTCGTCACTTTATTTTTCGAGCAACGTTGGACCACGGCGATGTTCAGAACAGCCTCCCAGTGTCAATTGAAGAATGATGTCTAGAGTCAAAGGATCATGGAAGACCTGACTGTTTTTGAGTTTGGCCAGTCCTCTTATTTACCAGTCAGTGAGTCGGATTTATATTAACCCCGTGAACCGTCTTCATAAGACGCCACACGATTGTGTTTAGTTAGACTCGACGCCATTGACATATTTTGCAGTGCAATACAACAATGAAGGAATCTGCAGATAGATCTACACCTGGATAATAACACTATTCGATTCTTACCGACTAATTCCATTCTACTCCAGCAACCCAATAATGGAAAGTGACGTTATTGGATCATGTTGAGCCTGGTTCAACCCGATGGCGACTTTTATAGCACCGAGCTACATCAGCCGCAAGATCTTCGCAGAACCTCAACCCATTTCCCCTAAAAGCCAACAAGACCGGGCAGTATTTTTCGAATATCCATCCATGTGAGACGAAAAGAACGAATAGATTATTATTTCTGCCTAACCCCCTAATCTCGGAAAAGTCTTACATCCATCGTGGAAAGGAACTGGATTGTGCCAATGTCCCGAGGGATTGAGTTAAGAAAAATATTGAACATAGTAAACTAATATCCCTTCAAAAAGTTGAGAGCTACAATTCGAAATAAGCTCAGCCATGTAGTACAAGGGGGTACTTTCATCTTTTAAACTTGGAGACGCCGGATATCGGAAAAGGACCAAAAGACTGTGGCATTTTATGACCCATATCCGTTTTTCCGGCTCCTGTGTCGAAAATCTAATCCATACGTATATTAGCAGGGAAAATCCCAACATGCTAAAACCGCTCAGGGAAGAAAAGGCTCATCCGAGTAGTCGAAGCTAATATAATTTCCACCAATGATGAAGTCCTTCGGGTGTTCTTGAACACGATTGACCTTGCCGGCCCCCACTTTTCCGGCTTGGCAACGCGAATTCCAGTCTCCAGCCTACAGAACCTTTCATGGTAGGCATGAGGTTGTAGCAGCGGGGATAGCTCACCCCTGAGGCTTGCTAGAGTCATCCGAGGTTCTTGGATAAAGACCATCCATGTCAGTCACGTATATAAGCTGGACGACGCACAGGGGTGCTAGAATTTCCACTCTTGTGTTTCCTGCACCGAGCTTTGTGGTGTTCTCAATCCCTCTGCTGGCGACCCAAGCTCCTCACCATGTATTCCTTCCGAGCTGTATATCTCGTGGGAGCATTGGCTCTCACCCTCGTCAATGCTGTATCTCTTCCACCCGGTGTGCCCCGCGACCTGTCCGAGTTTCGCGACAAACACCCCTACCAGCCCCCGAAGCACGACTACCGTAAGACTGTTACAATTCGTGCCTCCAAGGATGAGTTTGACGACGTGTCGGGGGAGTTCAAGCAAGGCGTGCTTGATGCGAACGATGGAGGCACCCTCTTCCTGCCAAAGGGAGAAATGTTTGTTATCGGAAAGGTTTTGGATTTGACTGGGCTCAATGACGTTCACATCCATCTGGACGGCGAGATTCGGGTAAATAGCCATCTATCTTATCGGTTGACTCAGACTAAGTGTTTGGAACTAGTTCACCGACGACGTCAAATACTGGCAGAAGAATGCGTGGTATCACCCATTCCAAAAGTCCATTATGTTCTG
Source organism: Fusarium buxicola (assembly GCA_014899095.1). Lineage (NCBI taxonomy): Eukaryota > Fungi > Ascomycota > Sordariomycetes > Hypocreales > Nectriaceae > Fusarium > Fusarium buxicola. Next base: position 87,138 of record JAAVUK010000086.1, on the reverse strand, counting down.
GAAGTGGGGAGGAAACGACATCAAGATCTATGGTGAGGGTGTGATCGAGGGCCAAGGGTACGCTAATTATTGCGATTGCGTCTTCGCGTGGTCGTTCAAAGTGGCTAATTTGTTAACAGACAACGTTGGTGGAACGAATTTCAGTCTGGAACCGGCTCGTAAGTTTGTTCCTATTGACCCCGAAAGTACCAGAGTTGATCGTTTCTTCTCAGCATCCTGAACCCCGACAACAAATATTACCGTCCAATTCTTTTCTATGCCGAAAACACGACAAATCTGGATGTTTCGGGAATCCACCTCAAAGACTCCCCCTGCTGGAACAACTTCATTGTCAGCTCCAAGAACATCCGATACACTGACGTTGTTGCAACCGCTTTATCCAATAACGGCAGCATCATTCCCAAGAATACAGACTTCATGAACACCATGAATACCTCGACTGTGCATATCGAGCGGGCTTGGGTCAATATTGATGATGACTGCTTCTCGCCGAAGCCCAACAGCTCTGATCTATACGTCAACACTATGTACTGCAATGGCACGCACGGTCAAGTGAGCTCCCGAGTGAAATATGGGACAACATGACAGAACTGACTCGTGCTGTAGTCAATGGGCTCGCTGGGCCAATACGAAGGCGAAGTTTCCAACGTTCACGACGTGCATATTGAGAACGTCTGGATGCTAAATGGCGACGTGAGTGACGAAAACACCCATCTCAAAAGTCTCTTGGAAATACTAACGTCCCGGTTCAGTACTCTGGTGCCCGCATTAAGGTCTGGGCTGGCCCTAAAACTGGCACAGGATATGTGAACAATGTTACCTTCAAGTAAGTGATAGGAATCTTCAGTCTTTAAGGCCGCAAAACTAATACCAACTCCCCCGTTTAGGAATTTCTGGGTTGCGCGAATGGACTACGGTATCATCCTTGACTCCTGCTACTTCAACATGTCTACCGAGCAATGCAACAAGCACCCATCAAATATGGACATCACGAATATTCACTTTGAAAACTTCACCGGCTATACATCTGGCAAATACGGCAACGCCGTCGCCCGTCTATCTTGCTCCTCTAGCAAGGACGCCGTCTGTTCCAATATCACTATGAAGGATTTCAACGTCAAGACCCCGTGTGGTGGGAGCCCTGTTATCATTTGTGATGGAATTGATAATGACGTTGGAGTGGACTGCGTTTCATTCGACAGTGAAGAGGCGCAAGCCGCATTAAAGGCTAATTGTACAACGCCGATGGCAGAGATTGATACGGACCCTTGGGGAAGCGGGATCATAGAGCAGAAGAAGGACGCATTTCACCCAATCTCCAGAGAAGAGGTATAGGGAGAGGACGACGAAGATTATGAGCATACCAATGCTTTCCTCGTTGGTTCTACCCACCAGGGGTTAGATGGATCGCCATTGATGGATAACTTAATCCTGATCTGGCTCTATCTTAGTAAATACAGACAACCTCCAATCACGACCTTCTACGTGATTTCATATCCAGATCAGAATGATTGTATCTAATAGAAACTGAGGACGTACCCTCTTCCTTTGCTGTCTGCTCAGACTCTAAAGACTCTATGAGATGAAAAGGTCGGATGGATCACGTAACACAATTGGTACCGTTGGACCAAGGTTGTCTTCCAACCAGTGAAGCACCATTGGATCAGGAACAACCTAGCGCGGCCCACAGCTCCCTGTGCCTGGCGTTAAACATCAGTACACATTTGTTGTGTACATGCCTGTTGTTTTCTGAGAGACTCGATCGTCTTGTGATCAACATTATCCCGAGTTCAGAGTGGATACAGGTGAGCAAACGTGCAAGGTCTGAAAGAACTGATGTTCTGGGTTGTGAAAGCCTCATAAATCCAAAGAGTATGCTATGGAGTATATGCTGAAGGCTTCTACTTTCTACCCATAGCGTGTTCAATCTCTTTCAGCGCAGCAAGTACCTTTTCATCGTCTTGTCGTCGGCCAACGATCTGCAAGCTCACTGGAGCATCGGTGTACTTCTCGGGGCTGTACATGTCGTACACAAACTTGTCTTCCGCGTTCTTTGGGATGTATCGGGTATCTTTAGGGTCCTTAAAGGGATCGACTGTCGTGACTGGGAAAACTGCAGCCGGGTAATCCAGGAGGTTCCAGTGTGCCGTGTATCCCCAATAGCGGGATTGATCATGGGGTGTCGCAGCTCCAAATGAAGGCGGGCAGAGAATAACATCGACTTCTCTCACGTCCTCGTTACCCGTGTTCGTCCAGGCACGAGCATATGCGGCGCGATAGTCTTCTCGCTTAGTGCAGAGCTTGTGAACAAGTCAGCGTTGCCCAGCACAGCATAAACGAGCCACACTTACATTCCAAAGCTCATGTTGACTATGGTTCTTGACGGTCGGCTGTTCTTGAATAATAAACTTGGTCAGCGGAAGAATCGGCTCTCCACTGGCTTCAAGGAGCTTGAGAACCTCCTCGCCACCATCAGGCCAATACAGTGCGGAGAGAATCTCCCAGCCCTTGCGGTGGTATAGCGGCTCACAGTCCCAATCGACAATTTCCATGCCAGCTTTGCGGCACGCATCTGCGACCTCTCGCAGGGCTCGAGTCATGGGGGGGTGAGGCTGCACGACACCGTCCCACCATTGAACAGCAATCTTGAGAGGTCTCGTAAACGTATACGGCGTCCACTCTTTGACCGTCAGAGAAGGGTCAATCTTCCAGGGCTTGGATGCCAAAGCCGCTTTCATAAACAGCTCGAGGGCATCACGGTCGACAGTCATCGGGCCGGGGGTTGAGGCGATCGTCTCTTTACCAGCCATAGGCGCTCGTCCACCCATGACTGAGATACGCTTGAGAGTCGGCCTAAACAAAGCTGATCAGCACTCGTGCTCGTCAATACCTAGATTCCCACTTGGTATACTTGAAACCATAAACACCAACGTGAGCTGCTGGACAGCGAATGCTACCGCCGATATCACCACCAACGCCCTGTCCATGTCAGAGTCGGAACCTGAGACTCTGGGAGTAAACCAAATCTTACCAAAATACTTCCACGAATACCGAGCAAGGCCGATTCTCCTCCACTACTGCCGCCAGAAGTCAAGTCACGATTATATGGGTTGACTGTGCGACCATAGATAACGCTGTTGGTTTCCAAGTGCATGATGGTCTGCGGTTGTGTGGTTCGCACGTAGAAAACACAACCTTCATCATACAGCGTATCATAGAGCAAATTGGACCCATGAGCTTTACCGATCCACGCCACGAAGGACGCATGAGTCGTGACGTTTTCGCCTACCATGCCGTGATGCTCCTTGGTTGAGATGGGCAGACCAAAAAGCATTCCTTTGGGCTCGGGTAGAGAATCGAGATACTTAGCGCGAGCAATGGCTTCGTCCCACATGATGTCGACCAGGCAGTTCGTCTGGGCATATCAGTTCATCTCATCTTTGTCAGGTTCGTGAGGTCAAACCTACAGCAGCCTGGGCTAATGCGGCTCGTCGTAAGAACGCCCTTGTAACCTCTTCAACCTTGATCTTTCTTCTGCACAAAAGAGAGAGCAGTTCTGCAACGGAGTATTCCTCAGTGATCTCGATTTCTCGCCTGGTCAAGACCGCCTGGGGTAGACCCTGGGAGTTGAGAGGAAGTTCATCGGGGATACCCTGCAGCTTAGGCTCAATTTTGTCAAGAGCGGCAGCACGGTTGGCTATCGCGGCCGAAACAGTCTCCGTGTAGCTCGTCATGTTGAGTCTCTCAGTGGTGTGGGCGAATACGTCTTTCAACAAGACTGTCTACCAAACAGTTAGTTAGATGCAGTGGAATTAGGGGACGACGAGGATTATACAGACAGTTACGGTCGAACTGAGGGGTCCTCAACTAGTGTTTAGGTAGGGAAAGGGTCCAGCTTCAAGGTCTGCCTAGATAGCCAAGCAGCAATTAGGTATCTATGAAGGAAGAAAGAAGAGTGTTGAGACTTGATGTTGATCATTCAAGCGGGGTCGCAACACGTCGGGTTTCCCACGGCTAACAGATAAAGATACGCTGAGCCGAAGATATCCCCCGCACTTCTCTAGCATAACCGCTGGTAAGCGACGTGGATGTTGTTCTTGACTTGACTGTAGCACGGAGAAAGACGTGTAGTAACACCATGAAAAGAATTTGCAGAGTACAAGGTAATACAACATCGCTCTCCTGGTAGGCCCTGCAAAAGAGGAAAGAAACTGACATTGCCAGCATCTTAGTCATGATTTATAGACGTTGGTTGGCGTGTACATCTGTCCCGTCATGACAGATATGTCCTTCTGCCAGGCCAACCGAGTATAGATATAGTCTCTTCTCCTGTACTCCTTATAGTAAGATTTATGCGCCTAAGGAGATACAGTTCTCGAGAATCTTCCTGATAACCCCATCATTTTACCTGCCGTTGCCAGGTTTTGCATGCGGTTCCCGAACCATGGTGAATAGCTTGATTGCATCTCCGTCGTCATCGCAAATCATCTCTTTCTGGAATTTGAAACCCCAGCGCCCATATATGGCTACGTTCGGAACATCACGGCTAGACTCCAAGTAGCACATCATCTTCTCAGCATCAGCTTGGTCCGTCACGACCTTCATCATCTTGGCGCCGATACCCTTGCCCTGAGCCTCGGGAAGAACAACCATGATGTTGAGGAAATAGTATCCTCGCGGATCAGTCCAGAGCTCGGATTGAGCTTTAACTTGTGCATTCTTCCAGATGTAGTACCGCTGTGACAAGTCCATATTAGCCTAGCACTGAAATTACGTAGCAAATTCATCCTTCACGACAAGCATTGGACCAGACGGATGCCACGTGGGTTCTTACCTTAACATGTAACCCCCCTCGGCCATAGTACAGATTCATACCGACTTGGCCAAAGTAGAGACGCCAGTCCTCAAGCCAGTCATTCCATGTGGGAGGTTGATCCGTCGGCTGCGGGCGCAACCACATGGCCACGCCCAGCACCTTATCATTACCCTCCTCCTTGGCGACGTGGAAAATTCCGTTGCGCATACCCCAGCGCATTCTGATAGCCAGAGATACCGAGTTGCGTTCAGGGTTGAACTAATAAACGGGTTAGTTTCCAGCGTAGGTTTGATGAAATCTGATCAAGATGAAGCGTGGTATACCCCGAGGCAGCATTGTCGGCGGACATCAACAAGGACATTGCGCAATGCGAGTAACACTTTGGATGAATGGGAAGAAGCCATCGTAGTATTGGGAGATGTAAAGGTTGCGATTTGAGTAACAGTGATTACGTCCACTTACTGTTGCTTGATCGTAAACCCATTCATTATATGGATCTCCTACAAATGCCTGCCTAGAAGAGTGCTGTTAACAGAATCCCCGAAACGGTCGAATATATCAAGTCACGTCAATTGTAGGTCAGTGGTCTGGACTCACTGCACGGCTTTCACTGCTCCTGGAATATCTGCCTCAGTAAGATCGGTGACGTAGATTGCCATGTTGGAAAATTGGCAATGTCTTGAGACAACTTCAACACTGTGAGGGAACGGGCAGTCGAGTGTAACAACTGATCATAGTCAATTCTCCTGTGCATGAGGTTGTGGTAGACTTTGGAGTAAAGATGAGCACCGAACGCGGGGTTCGTCATGAGCCAGCTTATCTAACCGTGAACCGCCACTGATATTGGGTGCAGACTTGCCTGATACAGTAATTCGACCCGAGACAATGTCTGTACTTGGGAATAGTGGTTGAGGACGACTGAGTTAATCTTCAAGGTCCTGGAGGTAATGGGCCAACCTATCATCTGTAAAAAAAACTCTCCAGGACTAAAACCTGGATCTTTTACTTATACCTAATGCCTCATTTCGGCCGAGGTCGGAGTTCCTGACGACCACAGTGTTGGATGGCCCTTGACAGTTCAAAAACGAGGGACTGTTTGCAACCTCTCAATGTCACTCTCTCCTCTAAACTTTCTGATGTTTTACAATACATTGACAAGGTTGAAAGCCATGGGAGATGATATCATCTCCCACCACAACATGCCCCTGATCCTTCTCAGTGGACTCGGTCGATATGAACTCCTTGAGCTGCCTGTTCCACTCCTCGTAGTCGACCTCGGGGACGTTATAGCCATAGTAACTCAAGGCCGAGAGGAATTCGTTCATGCGGGGTCTCAGGCGCGACGTGTCGTGGACGACGTTGAGGGCCGCGACAACGACAACCCTGGCGACGTGGTCCACGGGGACGGCATTCACCGAGTTGACGATCAGTGGTGGTGACCGTTTCACCCCAAACACAGCCCTTGCAGAATTTGATCAGGAAGTCATCGGTATTAAACGCCGCTGTGGCTACCAAGAATGTATTCGGGACGGACAACAGCGCCCCGGAGCCCACGCTTACCAGCTTCCCGGATGAGCTGCTCAGACACCTTGGAAGGGTTCGCTTCATGAATACCCTCTGTATAATGAGTCGACATGCCCATTTGGTTTGGCCATAACCAGTGCCAGTGCCAACACGGCTGCCCTGCATATCGTCGGCCTCAAGCGCCCCTCCGCGCCCAGTGGTGGTTTGCTCATGAGCGAAGTTTATGTGGTACTCAGTATCCAAAGTCGACGTCAACGAAACGAAAGAGAATAGATTAGGTTGTCCCTCGTTGTAGATCTTTATTGACAGTAGACAGAACGTTGCTACGTATCATCTGCTCATAGCGAGCAATTCAATGAACATATGCTGCATTATGAATAAGAATTTCCGCTGTCTTGGCGGCGTGCTCCCAGCTGGTATCGTCAAGTTCAAGACGAGGCTTAGACAGGCCATCAAGGACGCAGGAGATTCTCTCGGTCCATGAGTCCTGCTACAAACCATAGCCTTTGAGTGATCTTGTGAGACGATCCTTCGCGAAATCAAGTCCCTTGGCTCCACGGATGTGCGCGATGAACTTGGTGTTCTCTCTTGTTCACAATGTCCTTGACCAGGTAGGCGCCCGAGTAACCTGTAGCAACAATGAGGAAGATTGTGACACCACTCGACGGGCTCAGGACATCTGGACTCGCACTCTGGTACTGACGTCTAGTGTATTGACCAGCTTGTCAAACGACTTGGCGTAGGCGGTTTCGGCGGCCTTGTCGATTGTGACAGCCTGAAAACTGCGGAGGCGGTCCACCTGGGATCCCAACCCCCTGAGAGTAGGATTCGCGTAAAGGTCGCCGGTGGTGATGTCGGCGCCCATTTTCTTACGCATGTCGAGGAGGGGCTGCTAGGCCAGGGGACTGTGTTCACCGCAGTCGAAGAAGTCCGATTCGGACCCAGACTTGGTCAGCTTAAATCCCATCACTCTGGCCCTTGGTCCCATGGACTGCAGTAGCTCTATTACGTATGGGGGATACCAGGGCCCTGATCTCATCAACTAAGCCCAGAGGGTAGGAGAACATCTCAAGGAGTAGTGGTTTTCAACGATCATTAAATGTATGAACATGATTATTACACCAAATAGCCGGTTTCTAAGCAGTCTCGTGACCGGCATAACTCAAGTTTGCAGTATGATAACTTTCCTCAATGACAGCCATAGCCTTACATGGTTGTATCATTTACCTCTACCTGTTCTTCCACCAGCGAATACTCAGTCATCTCATCCTTTATCATAGGAATGACTTTGATTGCACTTGGTAACGACAAGTATCCTCGTCGATCTGAGCCATAGCTCTGGACGGACATTCTCCTGTAGCAATATACTGCGCTTGATCAAGTCTTTGCGAAAAGACTCGTTTCTCTCTTTGAGCTAGACGCTTACTTTTACTTTGTGGGTTCTACTCTTCACTTTAAATGGGCCAGGACGCATCTTTATATTACCAGTATTCTCTCATTCGGTCCAGAATAGGTGATTCATGATAGAAGAGCTGTTTGGGTTTTGAAAGAAGCCAGCATTAGTTCTAGCCATCCACATGTGCTCCGTTCTCGTACTTGATGCCCGTTTGCATATGAGGATAGTTTCATTTCATGTATTGCTTACCCTATTTGAAATTTGAAGCCTTCCATTGGAGGTTTGATCGTTGGACAGCACTGGTTCTAGCGACACATTGAATTATTACATCCAAGCACTCCGGAACGCCTGCTTTTCTAAAGACAGCTGGATCATTTTAGAGTAAAATGCCGAGCTTACCAGCAAGTGCTCGCCCAAGAGATTATAGATATTATACAAGTATTACCAAAACATAACCCGTGAAGATAACTAGCTAAGGCATAGGTGAGATAATTACAATCCGTGTATTACCGGGCTTATTCATGTTTAATTACGCAACGGGGGTGAAGTGAATACTGAATCTGGACTATTTGGTTCAGACCTTCATCGCTCAGACACCTTGAAAGCAAGCTTCGTAACTGGATCATTTGATGACTACTCCTAGGAAGCAGAGAGCCCAAGGGCAGTCCCGTCATCAAGGGTGAAGATCGAGTTCGTTTCACGAAGATAGACGCGAGAACCAGAACAACCAGCCCTCAAGATTGTACCAGACATTCGGCTAATCGAACTCTGCCAGTTGTCCATAGTGACGGCCATAGCCGCGTCTTACCGCAAGGCTTGTGGCGTGCTAGTTTGCGCCATTCTAAAGAGTTCTGATTAGGCAAAACCCCGCTTCAAAGGGAAACCTCTTGACAATCGATGCGTCACTAGCGTACACCATCTTACACTTTCCGTCGATTGGGGGGTTGGTGCAGCATATCAGGGTGTAGACTGATTGGTCAATGGCTGAGAGATCAAAGTTTGCAAATCTCGATTTGGTCTCTAATGATATCATCCTGCGTTGCTGGCTTTCGGCGCTGGACATATTAGTCCGGCCGTACTGTACCGCGATCTGGAGGGACCATGACGATCTGCTCATCATCGAAGGGGGCCCCACCGAGCTTATCATAGCTTGACGATACAGTACTGTAGCCCTGTGGATGTCTTCAGCCTCATATCGACGATCGTGAAGCGTGAACAAGTACCTTGGCAAGATAAGAGGCAGATTGCAAGCGTCATCTCATTCAATTACGGGAGCAATTCAAATGTTTCATATCAAACGTGGAGAATGCCGACATGAGGCTCGAAAGGAGTTTTGGCAAAGTAAAAGTAACAATATCGTCCAGTGCAATTCGAGATATATTAAAAAGGCTGCTAACTATGGACTCATCCTCATGGTCTTCAAAATGCAATGCTATGGAAAATGAACAATGAGCTTTTGTCCCCCCCTCCCCCACTATTACCATTAGACAGCGATGGGTTCCTTGTTGTTTCTACAACAGTCGACAGCTGAGCAGAAGTTGACATCCCCCTTAACGTTGGGGTTCGTTGCTTGCGGGAGCGCTTGTCGAGCAGGCCATATTTCCTTATCAGCCGCTTGCTCCTTTTTGTGATGCTCCTGCAGGAGTTCGCGGATCTTCTGCTGGAAGAACAGCGGACCCTGCTCCATCTCTGGGTGCATCTCGCCGTTGACAAAGACACCAGCGTTGACATTCTTCTGGGCGTTGGCGCAGAGGTATTTATCCTCAGACATGACTCGCTTGTACAGGTCGGTGATGAGGGTGAAGTCCTCATCGCTCGAGTTCCTGTTGCGGAAGAACTCGTACCTCATTGTTGACCGCGTAGGGCTGTGAGGTACGAATCGCTGGATCATGAAGAAGTGGGGAGAGATGTTGGTGGAGGCATTGGGTAAGTAGTAGGTGACAGCGATTCTGAAACCCCTGTCAATTTGTTCCTGGCTTTGAGCGCCAAAGTGCTGGATGTATGAGTTCTGTGGTTCCACCCAGTAGGAGTTGAGGTCGGCAATGGTGGGAATATCAGGGTGGGCGATCCTGCAGTGGTAGCACTCGTTGTAGTTGTCGGCCAAGATCTTCCAGTTGTACTCGCCGTCCATCTCCCACACGTGGTCGAAGTCATATTCATCAAAGTCGTAGTAGCTGAATCGCTCATGCGTATCGATAGAGTCAAAGTCGTCCTCCCAGGCAACCTCGGGCTTCTCTTTGCCATCCATGTTGATCCAGATGAAGCCACGGGCATCTACTTTGACGTGGATGGGGAGGAGACCGTTCTTAGACTTGTCGAAGCCCTCGAGGTCCTGGTAGCCAGGGGCCTTGGCGAGGTTGCCATTGAGGCCGTAAGACCACCCATGGTACTTGCAAGCAAAAAAGCTAGCATTACCCTGATCACCCTTCTCAGGGGGGAGAACAGGAAAGGCGCGGTGCCTGCAGACGTTGTGGAAGGCATTGATATTTCCAGCGCGGTCCTTGCAGATGATGAACTCGAAGTTGGCGATCTCATACTTTAGCCAGTCGCCAAAATTGGGTAATCTGGCCTTGTGGGTAGTTAGAAGCCACCTTTTGGAGAAAATAGCTCGCTTCTCAAGCTCGTACATCTCTACTGAGGTGTACCAGGAGGCTGGCAAGGCACGGACGGCGCTTTTGCCTTCAGGCACCGCAGGGGAGGGGGTCCCCCCAAGGCCAAAGTAGCTTTTCAAGAATGACTGAGCCATTGCGAATGTGTGTGAATATTTATTAGGTGCCTTGAGAGAAGACAAGGTATTAAATGTCTTGGACAAGACAGGATGAGGTAGTGAATGAAGAGGTTGTTTGAAAGCTGTCTATGAAGCCACTTTAAGTTTGGAACTGGCTGTCTTCTAAATAGTTCTTTGCATCTGCCATCTTGAGCAGCTAATAATAGAGGCTGGCTTACTTCATCCAATGTCCTTGCCACCTGATGCCATTGTTCTGACAGATTGAGTTGTTGATTGGAATCAGGTGGCCCTCTACACCGGTGAAGTTGGCCGGTCACGTGATCGGGAGTCTATCTTTCGGGACCGACTAGCATATCTCACCCCCTACAACAAGGCCAAAGCCAGCGGTCAATACACCCTCTACGATGCTAATTTATCATCGATGACGGGCTGGGAAATCTTTGATCTGGCCTCGACGCCACTACCTGTCGCACGGGGATGATCAATGTTACCGGCGGCTGACTCTTACTTCATATTGGACTAGATAGACCGTTCCGGCCCTGCAGACGGCTATACAGGGAAAAGAACCCTGGATGGCCATTGTGCAGTCTGCATCTTGACTTTGAGAATTATGGTCAACAGTTAACGTGAATGCTGAAGTCAGACATCGCGATTGAACCCGTCAAGTTCCTGTTCTAACGGACAGCTATGAAACACCGTCGACAGGGATGCCCAAAGCGCGCCCACCTGATCGGTGACAAACAGTCATGTCTGAATGAACACGATTGGGAAATCGAATGCCGGCGCCGTGACCGCTTCTTTGGTCAGCCGGCATAGAGATTTCGTAACACAAATGAGCCAGTTCTGCACTACGGCCTCGTCGAAGGAGACGGGCTGCAAGGCCGACGGAGACAGCAACATCAGCAAGCATGTACTGGATTATAGCAGAGAACGGGTTCATAATCATGTTTGCAGTAATGTTTCCATATCCTGTCTATGTTTGAGTTGAGAGCAAGATCGTACGAAAACCAACGTCGGATCGTGTAAGTGAAATCTAGCCAAGATGGCAAACCCGCTCTGATTCGGGCAATTCCTAGAACTTACCTACATACGCTCGCTCAAATCAGTAGCATGATTCTGTGGGATAAATAAGACTTGGTCACTGGCATTACCAACATATACTCACAACGGCAGTGGTTGCTATGAATTTGAATTTGGAGAGCGAATACAACTCTATCAGTCAGTGTATCTCGTACCGGTCAAGGTTCTCATAGCCAAAAGATTTGATCACAAAATCAACACGTAGAAGTAGAATTAAAGAGTACGGGTCACGAGAGAGCGAAATACTGGCATATATTCATTCCACGAAAGGGTTTCTTGAACTAAGAAACCATAGATTGTATGTTTTTTTTGAGGGATCGTCAAGGTGGTGGCGAAATCATATGAGTGCTATCAAGCCATTGTGGGTCTCTGTAAGAGTAACTTCACTAAGGAAATCGTTTAAGAACTTGAATGCTGCGTATGCGGGTAAAACTGGGAGCCTACGGCAAGCTCTTCATCAAGGCAGCTCAACAATAAAGCGACATTTCTTACGCCACCGTGGGCTCTCCCCGAAAGATCCTTCTGTTAATTGGGTGCCTCAAAATAACGAATTATAAATTCATTAATTGACTAAGGGAATTATATAAGAAGAAGGTAGTAACACGACCCAGCTACAACATGCCTTCTACTACCAAGGAATGGACTGAGAAACAACACTTTCCAGTCACCTCGGTCGGTATCTCCTACCCTACAGCTTGCCTCAACCCTAGGACTGCGTAGACATCACGAGAAGGCTGGATTGGGGCAATGGCGGAGTTTTCGGTAAGTTTATCAATGGCCTCTTACTTCTCCGGTACAGTTATAGTTTCCGCATTAAACAGCTATGGTTAATTGGTTGACTGTTCACAGTCTTTCTCCAACGGGGAAACTTCACAACAAGCCAGTAAGCGAAGGGCAGAATGACACCCAATGGTAAAGTCAACGTCGTGCATTGCACTTCCATAAATAGATCGGGGACAATGATGCCCGCACCGGTTCAGGCATTTGGCATAACCGACAATCCCGCTGAAGGCGTTCGCATTTCAGGCCTCAGACATAACACGTGGAGAGCTGTGAGGTGTCCGGGAGACTCTCGGGCGTTGCAGACGATACCTATTACCTCGAGGGTTGAAGGCCTTGCTAAATGTTCGGACGGTCAAATGATGGGACGAGCACGCCACTAGCGTCCTGTAGTAATTGGAGATTGGCCACGTGTGGTGCCTGGGCCTCTGCAAAAGGCAACGAGTGCCGTCGCTTCGATGCCGGCACCTTGGAGACCTTTGCAGACGGGGCACTAGTGAGTAGGTGGGCCTCCGGACAACGATGTGCGGTCTTGACAGCATCTCCCAATGAAGCGGCACTTGAAGGGAACTGGAGGGAATCGACCGGCCGGAGCGTGATGTAAGTGCTTCGCTGGCAACCAGCGGATGGCAAATGGGCCGTGCTAGGGGGAGGCCATTGCGTATCTGAATGCCAATTGAGGTTGGTGAGTTGCAAATTTTGCATCGAACTAGCCCCAACCCGGTAGAGTTACGCGTTATCTCGTGCGGGGAAACAACAATGAGCTTTGATCCCTAGTCTGATATCAGTCGTCTCCGGATCCGTGCACGTACTGTAGTTGCCGTAGCGTAGGTAAACGCCCTCCCCCCTACATAGACATAGTAGACCGGAAATGGAGATGTGAAGAGTGCGGGGTTTGCGGGGAGAGGCGAGGGCCTCAGATAAGACTTTGCCTGATGCGGAAGCACGGATGCAAGCCGTACATGAAGGGTGCTCCATGCCGTGAATAGCGTCTGAGGCCAGCTGACCATGGCTGCGAACGAGGAGGCAGGGAAAGGTTCATGGGAATTTTAATTCTGGTGGACGGTAACGTCGGTCAGACAAAGGGAGACCGCGGTGAGACAGGAAGACTGTGGTAGGACAAAAGGGAGGCCCTCAGCGAGACCCTCGAAGACGACGAGGACAGTAGACCAAGACTCCAAACAAGCTTCTAGTTGCAGAATGAATTGCTACAGTAGGTAGTCAATTGTTTGTGTTTGACCACTCGGGTGGTCACGTGATCGGAACTTGAGTGCGTGGCCGGAGTCCGGGCGCCACACCCGGAATTCCAGACACCCTACGGAGAATGGAAACTGGGCAACGATACTCGGAATCCGGTGACCACCGACACCGGACACGCTGTATTGGGGCGGGGTGATAAAAGGCAAGGCCCAATGGACAAGACAAACCGTCTGGGATTATAATCTCTGCCAGTCAATTGGCACATCAACCCATCTATCTCCCTCGCCTCCCACCATCTCGTAGAGCGTTTACCAATAGCGCACTTGCACGGCTGCACGAGAATCGCTGACGACAGCTCTGTCTCTACCATGGCCTCCGGGAACCCGTCCTATCTCATTGTCGGAGCAGGTGTCTTTGGCGTCTCCACCGCCTATCAACTCATCCAGAAGTACCCCAACGCCTCGGTCACCATCGTTGACCGGGATCCGTATGATGGCGATGACCGTGTGGCTGCGTCATGGGACTGGAACAAGGTGGTGCGCGCCGACTACGACGACATAGTCTACTGCCGTCTGGCTCTCGAGGCACAGGACATGTTCAAGTCCGACCCGCTCTGGAAGCCTTACTTTCATGAGACTGGCGTCTTCTGGGTTTGCCGCAGCGACTACGCCCAGGAGGTCATTGACAACTACAAGAAGCTTGGCCGTCAGGCCGACATTCAGGCCTATTCAATTGAGGAGGCCAAGAAGCTGTATGGTGGCCTCTTCGAGGACGCCGACTACACCGGCGCGAAGGAGGTACTCGTCAACAAGACCAGTGGCTGGGGTGCTGCTGGCGACTCTCTGCGGGGCATCACTCGCGAGGCCATGAAGCTCGGCGTCAAGTACGAGGTGGCTGATGTTGCGACCCTGCAAATCGACAACCGTGGACGTTGCACGGGTATCCAGACGAACAAGGGAGAAGTTCTGTCAGCCTCGCATGTCATCCTCTGCACTGGAGCCTACACCTCCAAGCTGCTGGAGTTCAGCGCTGCGCGCCATGGACTGGCTGATCTTCGCGCAGGCGAGCGAATTGTAGCCGCTGGTATCACGACAGGAATGGTAACGCTGGATGAGGAGTCATACCCCCGATTTGCCAACATGCCTGTTGGGTTCCAGGGATATACCGCAGCACACAGTAGATGTCCCCTTGAACGTTCTACACGGCACAGACCAGCTAACAATCGAAACAGAGAGCCCTTTCATTGGCACACTACCTCCCACCAAGGACCGAGAGCTCAAGTGGTGGGGCCGCAACATCTTCAAGAACACTCGCCAAGTCTTACCTGGCCGCTACATCTCAGCGCCGCCTGATGAGCGGGACTACGCGCAGTGGAAGGTTTCTGGAAAGCTAAAGGAGGACATCAACAACTCCAACAAGCTATTCTACGGTAAGAAGGGTGCCAACTGGACGTATGAGAAGCACCGCATCTGCTGGTAGGTTTACCCCCAAGACACACGACGAGGAACGGCCGACTAACCTCGGAAACAGGGACGCCTTCACCACGAGCGGAGACTTCATCATCTCTCCGCACGCAGGCGCTAAAGGCCTGTACGTCGCAACATGCGGTTCGTTCCACGGTTACAAGTTCTTCCCCGTGCTAGGCAAGTATATAGTGCAGATGCTCGAGGGTCAACTATCCCCTGAGCTTGCAGAGAAGTGGGCCTGGGACAGGGAGCGGCCCGATCCAGCTCTTAACCCTGAGTTCCCGAACTCAGAGATGAGAGATCTGGCGGACCCAACTGCGAAACTGTAGAAAAGAAGACTCTTGGAATACCTGATAAGGGGGAGTCGGCGCTTGTTCTGGTGTTGCTGCTGCTATTGTGCGGGGACAAAGGGGCTCTTACAGCCAGGTTGGACAGGATTGGGATTAGAGGTTAAAGGCATAATTACGACGATAATGAATTGACGCTTTGTTGCGCTTGAATCAGTCTCGTCGCATTTTGAGGTGTCTGGGTGCTGGGATTCTGCTTTTCTTTTACCTTTTACCTTCACCTGTCTCCAATTCCCTCTCTGCTCTCCATTTTCCCCCACGCCTTATCTCTCCGAATAAACTCCGCTAACAATTTTACTTTTATTGCGACTTTACTAGCTATTGCAGCTAAGAGATAAGATAGTTGCGTATCTGTTTACTTAACTGCTACAGTTAGCTGCTACTCTTTTTAACTTGTGGTGTATAAAGGTTCTTTAACTATTTTTCAAAGAGTACCACCAGTAATCCAATACTATTTGATTCCTTTTCAAGGTAATAAAACCCATATTTACTTTTAAAATTTTCTCTAAAGTACCAACTAGATATTACTATTTTACTATTATTTAGTTCAATCGGGGATCGCAGAGAAAAGATGACCCAAGTGGATCCCCATTGCTAGGCCCCCGTGTATCCGGAGCTACTTAGTGGCTTCCCCCGCGTTATCAGCAAAGGGCCAATAATTGATGCGGGGTCTGTAATGAGGGATTGGCCAAAGTATTTAGCGGAGGCGGGCCCCATGCTCACTGACAAAGGTCGCTGCTTGGCCGTTTTTTTCTCTCCCCGTCAAGATAAGATCACTAATGACGCCACCAGAGGAGATCACGGGCAATGCTATCAGTTCCAGTTCTCGTGGGAGGCGACGATCACACCATGCGTGCCTCACTTGCAGGTCTGCTATCTCTTCTACTGCCAAAATCTACTATTCTATTCTGACCATCTTGCGCTTGCAGGAGAAAAAAGACGCGCTGTCCTGGCGAGAAGCCGTCTTGCTCAAGTTGTGTCCGCCTTAAGCAGTCTTGCTCTTATCCGCCGGCGATAAGGCCAACGCAAAGCGGCCCTTCGGTATGTTGCGCGACACGCCCGACGATGGGTCATACATCTTGACGGTCTATAGGAGGAGAGACTGGCACATTTGGAAGAGAAGCTCGACTTCCTGCTAAGTGGGAACTTGTATATACCGCCCCAAGAAGCCCTGCCTCGACACCCTCTAATGTGTTTTCAGGTCAAGCCATGCCACGCGTCAACAACAAAGACAAAAACAACAACAACAACAACAACTGCAGCAGCAGCAACAACAGCTACAACAGCAGATACAACAAGAATCCGCCTTCGAAGAAACCACCGACACTTCGGAAAGGTCATACTCGGCACTTCCCCAAGCGCGCGAACCAAGCTACGCGACCAGCCATCCCTCGGTCAAGTCCGATTCTGAGAGCTCGACTCTGCGGCCTGGTCCATCCGATATCGCGATTGGCATCGCTCTCTACTTTGAGTACTGCCACCGACAACCAATATGGTGCTTTGAGCGGGAGGAAGTCAGCGACTGTAACGATCTTCATGATGAGCTGGCCTGCAGTATCTTGGCCTTGACGCTGCGCTTCTCGGACAATCGCGACCAGGCGCCGCTCTACGGCAACAATGCAAAGAGTCTCATCATGCTCCGCATCGCCAACGGCACCGTCGACCTTGCAACCATTGAAAGCCTGTGTCTGCTTTCGTACTCTTCCTTTGTGGGTATGAAACGTCTACGCGCCTCTGGAGCGTCTACGCGCCTCTGGAGCGTCTACGCGCCTCTGAAGCAACCCTCCAACTGACACTCTTATAGACGGAAATGTTCACCTCGGCCAGTTTCATCTTGGCCTTGCTTTTCAGCTCTGTCGATCGGCCATGCTGGATCTTGAAACGGTGTACGCTTTGGACGATCCAACGACAGAGCGCAAGAAGAGGCTTTTCTGGAGTCTCCAGATGCTGGAGCAGTCTTACGGCCGACAAGAAGGTCTCTTGAGTGTTCCGACCGAAATATGGCGACCAGCTTACTCGTCAACCCGCGGACACCAGGTGGAGCGCGACCCAAGGGCTCCCACTCTGCCGAGGGACGATCTTGGATGCCCAAACCAAAACGAACCAGGAATTTGGAACACCAGTGTTCATCTAGGATGGGTCTGGAGCCAGGTCAGAAAGTACGTGTCTGACTGTGCTCACAACAACCTCAAGGAACCCTGGCGGCACGATTCCATGTACGCCAAGGTCCTCGCCGACTTCATGGAGACTGAGAACAGGATTCCCATGTGTCACCGCTATGATACAGTCAAATTTTACGAGCGCAAAGTCGAGGATCTGAAGATGCATCGGGATTACTGGGCACCGTGGCTGAAGGAGCAGTTCACGTACCACGTAATCCCCACCGTCCTCAATCACCCATTCCTCTACATTGTTGGAGCACAGCACAATCCGAACCTCGCCATCCCGAACACGTTTTGGAGAAGATCCTCCGAGCTCGCTCTACTGCACTCAACCTGGATTGTCCGCATGATCGACATGGTTGTGGACAAGCAAGTGCCGCTGGCAGACCCATTCTTTGGACACGTCGCAGCCATCGCAGCAACGGTGCATCTTTACTATTGCTGCGCTGCTGCGGCCAGACTGAAGCACAAGTCGAATACAGACTTTGCGAAATGCAGGAGGTTCTTGAAAGGCTTTCTGCCCACGTCCGCTGCATGTAGAGCATTGGTAAGTTGTCCTCTCAAGGATAATGGAACCGAGCTGACACGTCCTAGGACCGCAATCTGGACAAGATGACACGGATTGCCGCTGGCTCCGAAAACATGGATGTTGAAGACTGGGTGCCGTCCAAGATCTATCTGAGTGTCCCCTTGATGTGGAAGATTCTACAATTCAACACCGTCGCCGACTCACACGAAATGCCCAGCGCCGGGCTACTGGATTCTTCGCTTGTCCCTAGATCGACCCACGAGGACGAAAACCTGACGCTCGAGATCATCGTGGCAAGTGCACCAGATATCACCATCAACACGGCTGATGGAGGCCAAGAAGCACCTACACTTTCGTACAAGACTGCTCTCTCTTCACAGCCAGTCTCGGCGCGGGACACAGCCTACGATGAGGTCCCCGTTGACGACAATCTCACCTTGTGTACGACACCGTGGCTTTACGCCGACTCTTCACAATTCGTCAATATAGCAGACATGGGCTGCGACGGCCCGCAACCGCCGTTGAGCGAGAACAGAGGTCCGGCGTGGTGGGAGGGCGACAGCTTTAGCAATATTATGTTTAATCACTTTTAGAGTGCTTGGCAGGTTAGTTTCTGGGGTGGCAAAAGTCTTGGAGCAATATATTTGGTGGCAATAGAGAACCTAGGGGGGTGGGATATCTCTCTATCTTGTTGCTCTATCTGATTTGCCCGAGTTGATTCAGAGCGTAATAACGAGCAAACAGCTATCGATCACGACATACATAGATGGCCCTATCAAGAGATGGTACAGAGCAGACTACGTGCGTAGTAGGCATTCCCCCACCCGAAATGCGCATCCCTGCTGCGCCTCCCGCATCTCCAAGAGTGGATCGACAATGCGGAGCTTCGCTTCCCAACTGCAAGCGGTCAAGCAAGGATAACTTAGCCTAGCTCATGCTCTCTGATGACCCTCCCGATTTGGCGTCTGGGGTTGCCGAAGCCGGGGGCGAAAGAAAGTCTGGGGTTCCAAGGGTTCCTCCTATGTGGGGGATCTCAGGCGCGGGGAACCCGAAGCGGAGATGTAAACATGATGCTAGCCATGCACGCTTTGTCTAATCCTGGTCTCGGTGAGTCTCGCGTGGTCCTCGAGTGGCTCGAGACTGGTTCAGGGCCTTCCAAGATGCTTCTATTCTGGTCCAGGCCAGCTTTTGGACTCAGGAACCGGCGTCTTCACTGCCTTCTGTTGAGTCATTTTAGTCAAACGCGGGGGCGGAAATGAATAATACCGAATAAAAAGAATCTCGATATCCGGCTCCGCATGCCGAGAAACCAACCGGGTGCCATCCCATCTTGGGTACATGGGGTAATTCTAGGGCGTCGCTGTATGTACGTCGAACTGCTGGGGAGCCTGGTCGGGGTACTCGGTATTGAGAGGGTCCGGGTCGGAGAAGGAGACCGAGATTTCATTCTGGGAATGCCATCTCGAGTCTTGGCCCCCAACCATCTTGGGGAAAGGCCAGGGTTCAGCCTCGCCACATTCCAATCGTTATCCCTTCGTTACCTATATTGAACATCCTTTGTCCGTACTTCTAGACGTTCGGTCATTCATTATCCGTACATGTATATTTTTCGTGGCAGGGCTAGCGTTGTCCAAAGTCCAACTTTGTTTCTCTGCTGTTCACCATGGCATAGAACTGGCTTGGACTTTGCAATTTTGTTTTCAGTGACATAGTTTACCCAGAATAAATGTGATCATGTCCTCGTTTGGGTTGGTCAAATTCAGGTTTTCTCAATTCAACGTTCTATTTCTACTGACCACTTGATGGTTTGTCCCATAACAGCCTTCTTCTCCATCAATTCATCATGAGCTTCGGCAAATAACTCGAAAACACCAACCCAGGTGATGAATATGATTTCATCAGTGGCTAGATCATTAAAGAAATCGACGACAATTTCCATCGACCACTCAGCAGCCGTCAGATACAGCTCATCGCCATTGGAGGCTCCATTGGCGCAGCGCTGTTTATCAGTATTGGCCATACTCTTGCCGCCAGAGGACCGGTATGTTTGTTCATTGCCTATACTATACGATCCCTCACATCAACCTGCGCTGACAACTGAGTATATTGCCATCGTGGCCAATAAGTCTAAGCCCATGTTCTGGTGTTTCGAGGCTCATTGCTGGCACTATACGTTATCGACATGAGCAGCCTCGGAATCGACGCTCTGCCCCTATCATCAACGCGCCCATGAATACTCCTATATTTTCCGCCGGCGACACTGTTTATGCCACTACTCGTGCTTTACGGTTTGCTCTCGAGGGACTGGCGCCTAGGATCCTGACCAATTGCACAAATAGAGGCGTTCTAGCTTGTTTCTCTTGCTGGCGTTTTGGTCTCTCATTTCTCTCCTTCCTTCAAGTATTCAACAACGCCTCATCCGTACGTTGGGCAGCTTCAGCTCTGCTCTGCCTGGATTGACATCAATGGCACAAGTCTCATCTGCCTCTTCTGCGGGGGCAGAGTCAAGTGCTGTCCTTTGAGGCTGAATAACAGAGTGGAGGGGGGAGGTTGTCAAAAGACACCTCTAGCCCCAGCTTGTGTGGACCATTGTATCACCCGGACAAGTGTGACCGTTAATTAAACTTGGGCCAATTGGACTGGTGAAAGTTGAAGTTGTAGAACTGTGTAGAGTCCAGACATAGCCTGAAGGCTGGAACTTGGCACGTCCCTCCAAGCGGTGAGGTGAACGGATCACGATGGCTTCACGAGGTTATCGCCGGCCACCAAGCTGAACCTTTGATGGTGTGTACAGTAGCATCAAAGTGTGGAGTATCCACCCCATCGGCTTCGAGAACCTTGATTTGGGCAGCTGACTGGTTACTACCGACGGGAACGATAGGCTTTCTCGGGTTCCTCTACCGAGCTGCAAGCCTCAAGACTCCATATCAAGCATCTGACGTTGGTCTCTGACGCCTAGATAGCGACCGTTTGGAACTAATCCCTGCAAAGATTTGATGCGGTGCGTCAGTACAGCTACCGCCACGCTATCACGCGTCCTATCAGTGCGGCACGGGGCTTTTTCTTGTCCTCTACCGGCATTCGATGCCCGATGGGTGAAAGAATAGTCGATCTAGACCTCTTGTTATCTTCCCCGCATGCCACAAAAGATACGCATACACCATCACACACCCTCCATTACGGTGCCGGTTTGTCTTATACCGATCACGTGATCGCTCCCGCAACCGGAGGACTACGGAATATAGCTTCGTAACCATGACATAGGGAGCAGTGTGTTTTTGATGATCATTCATTTATTAATGTGGAATCCGTCGAGGGCTCTCTCTTGATATATTTCAAGCCTTCCTTTTATCAATTGTGGTGTTGCTGGCAGCCCCTTTCCACTTCACCTTGGTTCATCCCCTTCCCACCCCCTGAACTACCATCACGGGCTTACAGACGACCATGGCTCTCTCACCACGCGTTGTCATCATTGGAGCCGGTATCGTCGGTGTCAATGTCGCCGACGAGCTGGTCTCACGGGGCTGGACTGACATCACTGTGGTTGATCAGGGGCCGCTGGACATGCCCGGCGGCTCTACTTCCCATGCCCCTGGTCTTGTATTCCAGACCAACACCTCCAAAACATTGACCCTCTTCGCAAAATACACAGTCGAGAAGCTACTATCGTTGGGATGCTTCAATCAAGTGGGCGGACTGGAAATTGCCACCACCCCTCAACGATTGGAGGAGCTCAAGCGAAAAAAGGGCTACGCTGCTTCTTGGGGCGTCGAGTCGCAGTTGGTCAGCCCTGAAAGATGCCTCGAGGTTTACCCCCTGTTGAACAAAGATAAGGTCCTTGGCGGCCTGCACATTCCCAGCGATGGCCTCGCGCTAGCACGCCTGGCTGTCGAGAGGCTCATCGAACGGACACGCAATGCTGGTGTCCGTTACCTTGGATCAACAGTGGTCACAGCCATTGACCACGCTGACGGTCATGTCTCCGGCGTGGTAACAAAAACCGAAACTATTCCCGCCGACATCGTCATCTCTTGCGCCGGCTTCTGGGGCGTCGAAGTCGGGGCAATGGTCGGCTTGCCCATCCCTCTTACACCAATGGCACATCAATATGTCCACACAACTTCCGTTCCGTCTCTGGCGGCGAAGAACCCCGAACCCAACGCAGCAAGCCTCCCTATCCTGCGGCACCAGGACCAGGATCTCTACTATCGTGAGCACGGTGACCACTACGGCATTGGCTATTACGGCCACCGACCAATTCCGGTTGTCGCCGCCTCTCTAGGCGAAACTCCCAAACACATCAATGAGCACAACATGCCGTCCTCCCTCGAATTCACGCCCAAGGACTTTGAACCAGGATGGAAGCAGACCCAAGAGTTCCTCCCTGTCCTGAAGGAGACCGAGGTTGCCCGGGGATTCAACGGTGTCATGTCATTCACCCCTGACGGCGGTCCTCTCGTCGGCCAGGCTCCCAACTTCGACAACTTCTATGTGGCAGAGGCTGTTTGGGTGACGCAATCTGCGGGTGTAGCTCGAGCCCTCGCCCAGGTCTTGACTACGGGCAAGTCTACAATCGACCTCTCTGAGTGCGAGCTGTCTCGCTTTGAACAGGTCCAACTCTCTCCTGCCTACGTCACCGAGACGTCGTCTCAGAATTTTGTCGAGGTGTATGATATCTTGCATCCTCTCCAGCCACGTGAATCACCCCGAAACCTGCGCGTCAGCCCATTCCATTCCCGTCAGCAAGAGCTTGGTGCATTCTTCCTCGAAGCTGGCGGCTGGGAGCGCCCGCACTGGTTCGAGAGCAACAAAGAGCTTCTCAAGGATCTACCGGATAAGTGGAAACCAGTTGAACGTGATGCTTGGTCTTCCAAGTTCTACTCCCCCGTCTCTGCCGCTGAGGCGTGGAAGACTCGCACCGCGGTGGCTATGTACGATATGACCCCGATTCGCCGGCTGGAGGTGACGGGACCCGGTGCAGAAGAGATGTTGCAGCGGCTGTCAACGGGCGATGTTGGTGGGAGACCAGGCACTGTCACCTTTACGCTGCTTCTCGACGACCATGGAGGTATCCGCAGCGACGTCTTCGTGGCTAGACTCTCAGACGACGTATACCACGTCGGCGTGAACGGGCCCGTCGACCTGGCTTACTTCACACGAGAAGCTCGTCTACAAACAAGGGCAAGCCCTCGCCGACCTGTACAGGTTCATGACATTACCGGTGGCCTTGCCAGCGTCGGACTTTGGGGCCCTCGTGCCAGGGATGTGGTCAAGCTGGTCAGCAGGGGTGACTTTAGCGATAGAGGATTCCCCTACCTCCATGTCAAGAAGACAGAAATCGCTGGTATCCCGGTAATTGCCACGCGATTTTCATATATCGGCGAATTGGGCTGGGAGATCTACACTACCGCAGACAACGGCCTACGTCTGTGGGACGCCCTCTGGGAGGCTGGCCAGCCCTACGGAGTGATCGCAGCCGGTCGGAGCACCTTCAATGCCTTGCGGTTGGAGAAGGGTTTCCGGTCCTGGGGCATCGACATGACCACCGAGTACGACCCATACGAGGTCGGTCTCGAGTTTGCCATTCACCCGAGCAAGCAGGGCTACGTTGGCCAAGCTGCTCTCAAGGGGCGATGTAGCGAAAAGGTCGCTCGACGGCTGCGCGGCCTTACCGTCGATGATGGCCGCTCGGTAGTGCTTGGCAAGGAGCCTGTATTTGTGAACGGCCGAGCAGCAGGCTATGTCACCAGCGCCGCGTTTGGGTACACGATTGGCAAACCCATCGCCTATGCCTACCTGCCCAAGGGTGTTCTCGAGGGAGACAAGGTCGAGATCGAGTACTTTGGCCGGCGTATCGAAGCTACTGTCACGGATCTACCTTTCAACGAGCCGGAGACGAGTCCCTACGGGCAGACTTCTTACGGGCAGACTTCCTACAGTCAGACTCCCTACGGGCAGACCGCCCAGCCTACCTTCTCTGCCCGACTTTAAGTTACGACGTTGCATTTGGAGCGAGATTGGTTCAAGTTTATCATTTACGAAATCATGGAAGAAGCGTGTTAGAATGCGAAGGTGTTGTGTTTCTGGCAAGGGACAAAAAAAGCCAGCGAGTCCCAAGTTTTGTGTGTCAACGAGTCAATGTTGAAAAACAGATAGCGACCTTTAATGTCGAGTAATGAATCAGAATTTCACAATCATTCAGGTATATGCATTCCGATGATCCAGTGACTTGTATCAAGAACAACACATAAGACCATTTGCTACATTCTTCATGCCGTATCAGATACTTGCACAATGACCTTTCCTCTCGCTCGACCCGACTCTACCTTATCCCATGCTTCAGAAAATTGGTCAAAGCCAACTACACTATCAATGTTTGGCTTGAGCTTGCCGGCTTCTAACAAACCCGTAATGATGTCCAGGTCCTTGCCAAGCGGAGCGATGACGAACCAAACACTATGAACCTCCTGTTTGACATCTTTGGGGCGGCTTTCCTCCGGTTCACTACAGACACTGATCAGACTTCCCCCATCCCGAACGGCATACCAGGACTGGGCAAGGGTGGTACCACCAATGCAGTCGAAGACAAGATCAATGCTTCGAGATGCAGTATCTTCAGACACCCAGTCGCCGATGCTTTGCTTGGTGTAGTCAATCGTCTCCGTAGCGCCGAGCTCCCGTGCAAAGCCGTGATTCTTTGGTCCTACGACAGCGATAACAGCGGCTGCTCCTGAGGCTTTGGCAAGCTGGACAGCCCAGCTGCCGACTCCTCCAGCTCCAGCAGTGACGAGGACGCTGATCTTGGCATTCTTCTCCCGTGCGACCTCATCGCCAGTGAGTGCCAAGGGGTCCAATGTACCCTTGGTGAAGAGAGACTGATATGCCGTCAGGGCGCTGATAGGAGTGGCCGCCGTTTCTGCCCAGCTAAGGTTTTTGGGTCTGATGGCAAGCTCGGGCACTCTCGCCAGAACGTACTCGGCTGCGGCGCCTGGGCGGTTGGCTTCGATACGAGCGTAGACTTCGTCGCCAGCCTTGAAGCCGCTGGGTGATGGAGCAGAGATGACGGTGCCGGCGAGGTCCTGTCCCGGAATGGGAATCTTATCATCACCGATGAAATCGGGGGCCCAGACAGCCCAGTCCAGCTCTCCCTTGCATGGCGCCGTGGAGTGCACCTTCACAAGAACATCCTCGGGATGAGTGGGCTTTGGAACGGGTTGCTCAGATAGAATGAGCTTGTGGGAGTGCTTGTCAGGCTGAATAACTGCCTTCATTGTAGTCGGGGCGTGGAACGAAGCCATGGCTCGTGTAAGAGCTTGAGGATAGGTTCAGTAACGACTTCGGGTGGGTGAATGAGAATGGAAACGAGTAAGGGTAAATATAGATGTGGAGGCTTTGTGTGGAATGAGCACAATCTCTGAGATGAGTCTTGACATTTCAAGCCGAGGGCTGCTCTTCTCGTGTCTGTTCACTTTCTACTGACTCGCCATGGGTATTTGTACTCCAATCTATACCAGTTGCTCCCAACTCAGCATCCCGCAGCATCCGCTTTACTGACAGCCGACTTCGAGAGACTCATGTAACGTCCCATGGAGAGGACGGTGTCAGAAACGCACTTTTCCTAATAGGGGAATTGTCAGCTGCGGCTCAGGCTTAGCATCAGCCACTTTGCTAATGGTTTCATCGCAAAGTAAGTAACCTTAGCCGCTCGGTCGATACGGTATGAATTCTAAGATATCTTGATGACTAAAGAATGACTCATAGTACTGTCATCAAGAAAACATGTCTTTCGAGAATTACAGCTGTTGTATTGTCGTTTGGCTTGCCGACTCCGCGGGGCTCGTTGTCAAGGGTAAAATGGGGACAACATAAGAGTGCGGTAGGCAGGGCTCGACGCTCAGAGACTCATAGCTAAGAGGTCCCATTAGTTCGCTAGAACATCAAAGTTCTGTCCACTGCCTAGGAACGGCCGCCAAGCCGCATTGGTACTTAAGCGCTATGCAAGAAGATTGACATTCCGTAGTGCTTATGGTCTGACATGGAAACGTGGTGGCAACGTGTGGAATCTTAACACATTGGAGTACTGTAACACGCAAGCCCCAACAAATATGACAAATAGTGAGACAAGTTTTTCTTGAGGGGTGTATAAAAGCAACCGATCTCTCTGGACGACCTGAGATATTCCTCGTGAGTCTCGAGAATCACGCCTGTGCGCAAAAGCCAACACCATGGCCTTTTCCAATGTTGACTTGAATCTTCGGTGGCAGGACCAAAATGTGGTTAAGAAAGACGGCCAGTGGACTGTTGATGGGTCAGTGCTGCCTCATTCTACTGCAGAGACTTTCAACAACACCTCGCAGCATAATCTATAAGAATGCTGAAGCTGACATGCTGATAACATGTCCAGACGACCTCCAGTGAGCGTCGCTGTGTCTCATGTACATCAGCCGCCTAATCTCCCCAACAATACGTGGCTTGGGCTGCTTGTGACGGCACCTCCAAATGCTGGTGTGTACTTATCCGCTCTGCCTTTAGTCTTCTACTGCGATATTTGACGAGCTCAAGACTAACGTAATCTTCAGCTTCTCCCCCGCACACTCACGCCGGGGCTGCAATCGTGGCTACCGTCATACGGGGCCATTTGCTGAACCAGATGGTGCATACTCATACAGACGCTGCAACTGGTGAGACACATGAGCATGACAGCGGTGCAAAGGTGTACGGCCCGGGAGAGAGCTGGTACGAGGCGCCAGGTTGTCACCATGTTCGTTCCGAGAATGCCGGTGACGAGGAAGCTGTCTTTATCGCGAACCTGGTTCTCAGCACCGACGTATTCAAAGGGTTGGATGTTCAAGCTCGGAGCACTGAAGACGATTTCGCCAAGATTGGCCGGGTTTTTATCATTGATAAGGAGGTTGAAGAGCAGATCGCTGCTAGGGTTACTGCGACTTGAATCATTCTTAGGAAATCGATGTTCCATACCCGGAGTGACGGCCAGTAAGAGCTGAGACCCAACTAAGCTGCATGTTGGCCGGTTCAACAATGAACAGATTTGATCATGTATATTGCTGCCGGGACCGTTTAGTCTACAGCCTGGTGAGTTCTTCTAACTAATCAACTGTAAAATACCAATGCAAGAGACTAATTCAATATACGGTTAAGCACAAGGTTTCGCGGATACTACGTTCGCCCATGAGACGCATTGGCATGAAGGCTCAGAGGAACAGCATAATATACACATCTTACTGGCGTCAGCTAAGTAATTCTCACTCAACCTCCGTAGTAAAATGTCAAATACCAAGAGCCTATATACTTGGTGTCGTCGTTAGAATACAGCTTAGAAAAGGAAGTGGGCCACTCGCTTCCAGGCGGGTCCTGTAGCAAGCTTATGGCGAAAAGCGTTGATTTCATCCCAATCATGCTCCCGACGGCCAGTATCAAGGTCAATCTCGCCAAGTTTCAACCAGCCCTGTCGCTTCCAAACGTAGCCACCAATATAGAAAGCGATCACAACTGGGAAGGCCAGGTAGGACTGGAAGAAACCTTCAGCAGTGCCAAGTTTGCCGTCGAGATCGGTAAGAGCAGTATAGAACTGGGCGACGAGGACGAGGACGTTGAGACCAAGGCCAATGTATGATCCCCATACGCCAAAGGCCGCGTGGAACGGGATCTCGTCTAGCGTATGGCCGTGGTGTTTCCAGGCATGTCGGAATCGGATGTGACAGAGACAGATAGAGCCCCACGTGAACAACGCTGCCAGACCCGAGAGTGCTTGTAGCCACGTGAATACCGTGGTACCTTTTCCGTTAACACTAATATAGCCCAAAAGGCCGATGGCAATAATCACGCTAACTGCTGGCAGAGGACGACCTGACTTGTCGATGAATGCAAAGATCTTCGGGGCGTAACCCTGTTGCGCAAGAGCAACAAGAGTACGGCTGCCACCATAAACGCAGGAGACGCCGATCGAAAGGACGGAAACCAGGATAATGACATTCATGAAAGAGTCGTAGCCCTTGAGGTTGGCGTTGGCGATGGCGATGACGAAGGGGGAGGCGCTGGGTTCATTGCTGCCGGCGTCCAACAGGCGCTTGTCGGTGGAGGAGACGAGGAGGCCAACCAGGAAAAGTCCAACGATGTAGAAGAGCGTGATTCGCCAGAAGACTTGCTTGATAGCACTCGGTAACGCCTTGGCAGGGTTCTTAGCTTCGGCGGCCGCCAGGCCTACAAGTTCCGTGCCGGAGAATGAGAAGGCCGCGGTGACAAAGACACCTGATGGGTGTTAGACACTGAGATTCAAAGCTTCTGGACAAGTTCAACATACCGCAGAATCCTCGGAAGCCATTCTGGAAAGCCCCAGGGTCGTGCCAGAGTCGTGCACCCCAATACTCAGAATACATCCCACTTGAAGGTCCGCCACCACAGACAAGGACGACAGCTACAATCATGAAGATGATAGTCGCTGCCAGCTTGAGAGAAGAGGCCCAGAATTCTTCTTCGGCGTATCCTAGAGTACCGAAAATGTTGACGATGATGATGACACCAAGGAAAACCTGAAAGAGGTTGTCAGTGCCCGACTTGAATAGACATGACTGGGGTTATCTTGGAGCAGGTGTCACAACTTACGCTGATCCAGATAGCCACGTTGCTGTTTGGGGCCCAATACTGGATAACCGTGCCGCAAACTGTCAGTTCAAGTGGGAGGACGAAGGCCCACTGCATGACATAGTTCCAACCCATAGCAAAACCCCATGACGGATCAACGAAGCGGTTGGCATAGCTGGATTATACATTAGTGCCATGGACTTGGACTTGGGCTGTGAGCCTAGCCAGAATCCACTTACGTATAGAAACCACCAGACACGGGGTACATGATAGCCAGCTCACCAAGGGCATAGACAACGTTGAACATCATCACACCCATGATCAAGAATCCGAGCAGAACAGAGCCGGGACCACCAGAGTGGAAGGCTCCTCCACTGCCAACGAAAAAACCAGCACCAATACTATGTTCCGTCAGTATGGGAGCTTCCACGCGTACGTCGTGCGTCATAATCGTGCAATCACGGCTTCAAGCCGGCTTCGTTGTATGGGAAAGCCACTGACCTGCCGCCGATAGCGATCATGTTGAGATGGCGAGGCTTCATCCGCCGCTCCAGCTCTACCGTGCCGGTGCCATGGTCCTCGTGGGGCGTAAAAGAGGCGGGGGTGAGTCCATTGCGAGTAGCCCAGGAGTACTTGGGCCTTGTGGTCTCTTCGCTGGTCCCTGCCTTTTCGTCCATGTGTGGTGAGCCGTTGTGAGGCTCGAGGGCCTCTGTCTTGTGGGAGATGTCAGCCATGGTGAATTCAGCTGTCCAAGTCGAGCGGTTGGGTAGAGACTAAGCTGAGCTGCACTCGTCACAGGGGAGCAAGGCACATATAGGTAATGGCCTCGCTCGCAGGTGGCGAGGCCACAGTCGCTAAGATAACAATGCTTAATTCGGCCCTAGTTCAATGCGGAAGGTGCTCTGGGAAGGGGTGCAAAGATACGTAATATCAGTATTGCAATGCCCCAATGGTTGGTTGATCTTTGGGAGCTGTTTCACGGGTAAAGCGGCACGTCTACACCGGGAATTGTGGGCACTACAGCTGATGATCGGAGAGCCTAGCCTGTTGGAGCGTGAGGCTATCAGCCGGCCGTTGGTCGCGTGCATTTGCATTCTTTGTACTGTACCTGGGTAGTAAGAGAAGCCCGAGCTTAACTTGAAGAGAAGTTTACACCATGTGCGTGGTTTTGTCCGTTTGGCTGTGGAAATGATTCCCAAGCATGGAACTGCCGTAGAATCAAGATGAGGCGAATCCACCGCGAAGCTTAGTTCCAAACTTGGCCCAGCTGCTATTGGGAGGGTTGCAATCATGCAGTTGGCTTGAAGTCTGAAATGATACAAGAGAATCCGGGGAAGATGTTGCTTTACCATTCCTGGGGATTGTACGGATACGCTATTACGTATTGTTCGATCCACGTCAATGGCGTATCAGTTGGGTCGATGGTGTGCCACACAGCTGGTCATCTCCGAGCCGATCTTACCGGTCCGTCTTATCACTAGTGCTAAGCCCCGTGCGGTGCGCGATACGACTGAGAAGTGAAAAAAGAACTCTAATTGGATTCTTAATTGTCTTATCAAGCTGGGGTAATTTGCCCCCTGAATCCTTGCGACCGATCGTCCTGTGAACTCGGGCTCTCCGTTGTTTATGAAACCCACAATGCCACAGGAGTGGCTGGATTCTCGTCTACAGGCCTCGAGCATGTGTCAGATGGACAGCCTTCCCGCCGTCTGACACACCAAGGCCTGTCTTACATACTTGATCTGAGGCTCTTTACCACATCGGATGGTGTCTCTCGGCCGTTTTGAGCAGTGTGTGCTTTTCTTGGTGACCTGTAGCTTGTGGATGACGACAACACAAATTTGAGCTGTGAGAGTGTTTGGAAATAAGCTGGAGCTGTGGTATCTGGTGTTTTATCTCGCAATGGGGAACTGCATTGAATACACCACGATCAGATTGTAGTTGGAGATGCCAGGATCCGATCGACGACTTGGCATGCCTTAAATGGGAATTTGACAGCTTGGCACATCTTTAGATCGGAGCTTGGCATTGTATTGACCAAGATCCTTACATGGGTCTGCGGCACAGCCAAGTCTCGCTAGCGGAACGGCTACGTCTACGATTTTACGAAAGGCGCGCGACAGTTTTCATTCAATATATAATCAGAGGTGGCTTGAATTAAGTTTTGACACTTGTTAGCTGCTCCAGAGGACGAGATTGGGAAAGGAGCTGGTCGCTTGTGGACAGCAGCTAAGGCCTTAAGGAGGGTCGGGTTGAAGGACAGGATATGAAATAAACTCAGTATCTAAGTAGCGAGTCTATTCATTCAGCAGTAGATCATACGCCCTACCATTTCCTTCCTCTTCCAGTTACCTTGCCTGTTCCTTTATGCTGTGGCTTGCCAGCAGGCTTTCTCTGCCGACTTGACAATCACATGCCCAGTTTGCGGGCACGGTTTACAGTTTGACATATGATTTACATACCTTAGACGTTGCCTGATTATGGTTTTTCTTGTCTTTTTAATCCACCTTTTAAGAAGAAGAGGAAATTCATCTGCATCACCGCTAGACGCAAAGCTTAACGTGAAAGGGCTTCTTGTGAACGATGAAATTCATGTCGAGGTACCACCAAGTCACAACGCAAGCGAAACCGACGCCACTTTAAGCCACGGCCGCAGGGCGATCAAACGGCCATAAGTAAGCCCCTGTAAGTTGTAGCTCTCATTCCAAGCTGTGCGGAGTGTAACTTCTTGCGAAGAAGGGGCTGCGCTATAGAGGGTGAGATCCAACAGCTGTCAGCTGCGGTCCCGTCTTTGGGGACAAGAAGCTTTGGAAGATAGCTGCGTTCCAACTACTTCTGTAGAGCTGTATGTACTACGGAATAGTGTAACCCATGTTCACCGGGGAAATATGGTATGGATATTGCATTCGGATTGGGCTAGCCGAGCAAATAGTCTGTTATTACCGAGTAGTTCGAGTTCGACACGGCTTCATGGGGAGCTTCTTCATCTCTTATCGTCGATGCTGGGCTCTACCGTGCATCTTGCATCTTTACTACGTCCGTGCTTGAAGCAATCTCTACAACTCCTACCGCAGACGTATCTATAACGGGAGCTTCGACCGATACAACAAAACTCCTTTCCATTGCCATTACTGCGGCGAGTCTGGGTGGAATTTGCTTCGTCGCTTGTTGCTTTTCATACGAGGTGCAGCAGTGCATGATCTTGCAATCCAGCGTCACTTTGGCTTTGCCACGTTGCTTTCGCTTTAAATTGATAAGTCAATGCCTAATAATAAAACCTGTGTTGTTTTAAATGCCACTTGCTCTTATGCTCGGTTCCAAACTACCCAACCGAACGACTTTGGACCGCGTTGACCGGTTGAAAATGACCGACAACTGCGCGATCAAGCCCTCTTCGCGGATCCTTGATCTCGACTTATCTTCTCCCAATATTCGTCACTTCAACCGTCGACCAGCTGTTACGTCGGAATACATCATCCCTCGGCTTGCGGGCCCGGCACCCATACATCTTTACCGTCAAGCGCCCTGTCTTTATGGGCTAGAGCATTTCTTTTGGTCCCCAGCACATGGAGCGCCATGCGCGAGAAACAGAACTTAAACCGCGCCTCATGGGTTATTCAGGGTGCTCAGTCACAGCCAGAGCCAGCAAGTGAACAAACCAGCTGCCTGAGGAACTGCTAGTTCAAATTATGATCTGCCTCCCCCACAGCTCTCTCTATATTCTGCGTCAAACTTAATTGGCCCTTAGCCGGCTGAATGAGGACTTCTCGTTACAAGACTTCCATCTCGAGTTCGTCAGGCCAGAAGATGAGAGTTCATGAATATCAGCCGACAGACAGTGGCTGGACAAAGCCTGACGAAATCTCGCGACCGTCAAGGAATACAAGGTAATCTTCGGTATATCATAGCGGGCAATCCTGCTTTACTAATTTCACTGCATTGTATATCTACCTGTAATGAAAGGTACCATGATAATTGTTGCATATAAGTACGAGCTGGGTTGTTGTTTCCTTTGCATAAGTGCTAGCTAAACCTTGGCATAGGCGCCAACCACGACACCAATGCTGATATAGCCTGCAAGAAGACTAGTGATGCAACCGAATGATAAACGACGGCGTAACAAAGTTCAGTGCCATCCTCGGATAGGTCTTCCAAGAGTTTTAGTTCTTGATGCCGACCAGATGATGAGCGGTTAGTATAATTAAATGTAGGCTAGATAACTTGATTAAGGATGAGTCTGCGCCTTTAGACCGCTCGGCTGTCCTAGGTGTTAGAAAATGCCGTTGGAAGGGAGGCAAGTCAGTAGTAGATCACACTCGCTACACCACGATCACCCGTAGGTAGAGATATCACGCTTTGGAGGATGACGAATCAACTCGCGTATCTGACCAAGTTTCTGTCAAGAAAAACCCGGTAGCTTCCAAAACAAAAAGGGATCAGACAAGCCTGATACCTGGAATGTACGCAAGTACGCATATTTCACCTTGACTCGCCCCAATTTTCACTATATTAATGGCTTTCCGAAGTTTCCTGGATACCAGACTGCCTTGTGGAGAAGAAGGCTTCTTGGCTGAGTACTACGATGACTGAAATCACCTAGAAAGCCATGTTCGGATTACCACCCACCTAACTTGACAATCAAAGTCTCCACGAGTAATAGGAGTACAATAGATATTTGAGCTTCAGATTCCATCGTAAGCTGCGCTAAGCTAGTACGAGTTGGACTCAACTCGGCCCTTGGCTTATAAATAGTCTTGAAGGAAGATATCGGAG
Source organism: Fusarium buxicola (assembly GCA_014899095.1). Classification (NCBI taxonomy): domain Eukaryota; kingdom Fungi; phylum Ascomycota; class Sordariomycetes; order Hypocreales; family Nectriaceae; genus Fusarium; species Fusarium buxicola. Next base: position 53,735 of record JAAVUK010000086.1, on the reverse strand, counting down.
TCATTTACGTTCCTCTACGGTCAAAACAGTGCCGAAACACCCTACAGGATCCTGGTGACGAAGACCAAGGTCAGCGCTGGTGATGATTACAGGTCATTCGGCCGAATGCTTTTTATGGTAGCGTTGAGAAAGCGACTATACTTCCATTACTTACGACAGAAGCCTCAACAATCAGAATGGTAAATCTGTAGCCAGGAAATCGCAAAGATCAGCGAAGGGGCGGGAATTTAGCGACTGCCTTATATGGCCATTTCCCCCTATTTTGTCTCCCGTGGAATGTAAGAGACGGAGAGTGGTCGTTGATATTTGACGCAGCTACGGGGTCATGGTGCTGAAGCTGTTCTAATGTACCAGCCCTAACGTGGATAACGTGAGTCCGACTATCTCTTTGACTGCGGGAAGACTGTAACTCCGTACCAGGAAGAGACCTAAACCAATCGTGGCCAATCCTTCATGGTAGCACTTCATGTCATTAAGTCATAGCAGACCACTGCCAGTCGACGCCCGAGTTGCGGTCAACTCCGATAGAGGGCTAGCATTAGGACGGAGACGGAGTTGAAGTCTTACCTCAGCCAAGAACATCAACCTCTTTACACGGCGAACAGTAAGCGCTAAGCATGTCTCCGACTATCTAAGCTGCAAGGGTACCAGCGGAGACTTTTTCTGTTTGATCGGAGACATATCGTGAATACTATTTATCGAGTATGTGCGACGTTCAAGATCGTGGTGCTTCAACAATATTTGCCTTTGTATCACAGTCTCAAGTAAGACCACTTCTCAGACACCAACGAACGATTCGGTCAGAACTTTGTACAAGATGTCGAGTGAAGCTGATCCTGAATATCTCTTGGTCGAGAGCAAGCGCGAAGTCGAGCGCCTCCAGAAACAGCATGCCTGGTTCCAGAGATGTCTCAACGGCAAGATCGTGTTCGCCCCCATCCAACTTGATAAACGGGAGCTGAAGATTCTGGACGTCGGTTGCGCTGACGGTGAGCTATCTTTCTGCGGCATGAATGGGCTATCTAACAGATGACTAGGCAGCCTTCTTCGCGACCTGAAGAAGCAAGTCTCCTCGTCCGCACAGTTGATTGGTGTAGATGTGATGAAATCATTCATGCCAGACTCTCCGCAAGGCAACATCAGCTACCAGTACTACGATATCTGCGAGCCACCCGCTGGTGAGCTCAACGGAGCGTTTGATTTGACGCACGTTCGATACGTTCTCCCCGGGGGTGCCAAAGTAGGCTACCGGACAGCCGTGTCCAATCTTGCAGGTGAGTGCTGGTGGTTGACTTGAATAAGTGACAAAGGACCTGCCTGGCCTGACGTTTATGTGAAGCTACTCTGGCCCCTGGGGGTTGGTTACAAGTCTAGGAGATGGATTTGGACCCGAATCGACCCAATGTTGGCCCAGTATATAACGACCTTAACCGCGTCTACCGTGGTATATTTGACAAGATAGGGATCGGGGCAGACTTTGGAAAACAGCTGGGGTCAGCTTTCGAAGCAGCTGGCTCCAGAATGTCACAGTTCAGACAGTCGACCTACCTTTGGGAAAGCTTCTGGGAGACGACGAAGCTGCTAGAGACTCGTGGGAGGCATTTGTCATGACCGTTCCGACTATCGTCGGGACTGCCAAATGTAAGCTCAGATCGTTCAAACTTTAGGATCGGAATTGCTTACCAGATACAGCGCTGGGTGCTGAGATTCCCGATTCAACCTATGACAATCTGGTGGAGAGATTTGAAAGGGAAGCCGAGGATCAAGGCGCGCTTTTCAGGTCATTCATCGTGACTGGACAAAAGGCCGCGTAAGCTTCAACCGTTGACTTGATAGTTGAATTTGGAAGACAGTTGGTATGCCTGGGATTTTACAACCGCCACCGCTTGTTAGGTAGTTCAACAAAACAGATAGGATACTCATGAGAATTTTCGCTGTTGAATTGCTATACGTGAGATTACGACTCGGGGATTTGGATATTCTCATTCTTCTGACAAGGAACAGCAAGATTGTGCCGATAGTGTCGAGTAGGCCTGTGACTCCAGAACTGGCTTTGCTGACTGCTTCGCATCGGTGATTCTAACAATTCCGCCGCATTTTCCGACGCTGTGCAGATACAGCGGGTCTCTTCAACAAGGATTCTCGCGATGCATCAGCGCTGATTGCACAGGCTTTGATAACGCTTACCGCGTCTCGCTTGGTTGTACTCCGTAGACTACGTATGCAACGGTAGGGTCGCGGGCCGAGTTCCCGGTTAGCGGGAAAAGCGAGCAAAGCAGTTTAACCGGTGAGAAACAAACATCTTGATCACTGATCGCTGGCTCTTGTCTGACATTGAGTAATCAGTCTTCATCAACGTCGAAAACATCATGTCTCGCACAGCTTATTTGGACGTTCAAGGTTTGATAAACCAGCTTACACTGGATGAAAAGATCGAGCTTCTCGCAGGCCAAGGGTCTTTTCGAATGACCGGCCTCCCCCATCGAGGCATTCCTACTCTTATTGTAGGCGTCGAGCACCATAGTCATCTTGGAGAACGACGCAGCTAAGTTGGTGACAGACATCTGATGGTCCTCACGGTATCCGTGGCCGCCGATCGTTCACTCGGGTGAGTAGTCTTTCAAGTCTACCAGAATTGTACTGCAACTATGGCGAAAGTCGAGGGTTAACCGACGACTAGAATCCAAGCCCGATGCTTCCCTCCGCAACGGGTATGGGTGCTACGTTTGATGCAGACCTACTTCACAAAGTTGGAAATCTCCTTGGTGAAGAAGCACGATTCCGTGGAGTTCACGTTCTTTTGGCGCCCACCATCTGCCTGCAGCGTTCTCCCTTGATTGGTCGCGGTTTTGAAGCTTTCGGCGAAGACCCGTTCCTTAGCGGCACCTTAGGCTCGCGATACATCAATGGCGTTCAAGAACGCGGTGTCGCGACCAGCGTCAAACACTATGCTGCTCACGACCAATCTGACAATAGTATCGAAGACAACGTCTGCATGACCCAGCGGACCTTAAGAGAGGTCCATATGTTGCCTTTTCAGCTTGCTCTTCGCGACTCTGAGCCCTGGACTATCATGACCTCATACAACAAGATCAACGGAGTTCACGTAAGCGAGGATCCCCTGCTTTTGAAACAGATCTTACGGAATGAGTGGGGTTTCGAAGGCCTCGTTATGAGCGACTGGTTCGGAACTTACAGCACATCAGAATCCATCAACGCTGGTATGGACCTAGAGATGCCAGGCCCTACTGATTGGAGAGGAAAACGCTTGAGCATAGCTGTCAACTGCCGGAAGGTCTCTCAAGCGACGGTTGATGAGTCCGTAATGAATGTCTTGAACCTCGTCAACAAGGTCAAAGCCAACGAATCAGCTGGCGATCCTCCTGCTTCGAATACCCCAGAGCAGCGCGCACTCATTCGGCGGCTCGTTGCCGAAGGAATCGTCCTACTCAAGAACGAGAGGCAACAACTTCCCATCAAGAACCCGCAGAACATGAAATTCGGGTTGATTGGGGATCATGTCATGAATCCGGCTTTGTGCGGCGGTGGAAGTGCTGAAGTAGAGCCCTACTATTCAGTGACCCCCTGGGACGCTATCACCGAAGTGATTGGGGAAAGAAATGCCCATGTCTGGTATACTCCAGGCTGTTATTGTAAGTCTTTGGTTTTGTCACCAAACGGCTGTTATCGCTTAGAAGCTGACCATGTGTAGCATTCAGATTCAGTCCACTTCTCAAAGGCCTGACACCCCTGACGTCCGAAACAGAGGGTTGGTTCGTTGAGATCTTTGAGGAGAACCCCGACGAGAACCCCGATGCCGAAGCGCTCGTGACAGCTCTTGCTGAGAAGCAGTTGATCGATATCCCCGAGAGTTACCACCAGTCCATTCCAAAGAAATACTTCGCCAGAGCCCGCGCTCGCTACACCGCCCAAACCTCGGGTCCTTTTAGGTTCGGTTTTAGCACCTCTGGTAAGGGCAAGCTCAAGATTGATGAGCAAGAAGCTATTGATTTGTGGACGAGTCAACCCCCCAAGACTGACTCTACAGCCTGCTTCAATCGCTTGTCAATGGAGAGGTTCTACGATACAGAGGTGACAAAGGGACAGATCATCAATCTGGAGGTCCTGCAAGTGAACGAGAACCTTGCGGGAGGGGTTGGTACGGCACTGACACTTACTGGGCGCGTGGGAGGCTATGAGATCCTCGACGAGGACCAGGGTATCGAAGATGCTGCAGAGTTGGCTAGGAACGTCGATATCCCGATTGTCGTCACGGGTCTTTCATCTGACTTTGAGTATGAAGGAGCTGACCGTAAAGATTTGAGACTGCCAGGTCGAGTGGATGAGATGATCCAGGCTGTGCTAACCGCCAACCCCAATGCTGTAAGTTTGTCAAATTCTAACTCGGACTGTAACAAACCCTGTAGGTACGAGTTAACACAATCCTAGATCATCATCACACAGTCAGGATGTCCTATCGAGATGCCTTGGGAATCTCAAGCAGCCACGCTACTCCATGCTTGGTTCGGTGGTCAAGAAATGGGCCATGGCCTGGCCGATGTTCTTTTCGGCAAAGTCAATCCCTCGGGCAGGCTATCCTTGACGTTTCCCAAGTCTATCAAGCATACGCCATCGTATCTCACCTTCTCGAAGGCGGATTACGATATTATGTATGGAGAAGGCGTCTTTGTCGGCCACCGATACTACGAAATGGTCGATCGAGAACCTTTGTTCTACTTCGGCCACGGACTTTCTTATTCGACTTTCGAATACGCGAATCTTGACGTGCCGTGGAATTTCCCTGCTGATGTTGGTCACAAAATGCAAATCTCTGTTGATGTCATCAACAAAGGGCCCAACAGAGGTGCAGAGGTCGTCCAGGTCTACATTCATGATCCGGAAAGTTCTATCCAGAGACCCATCAGGGAGCTTAAAGCATTTACCAAGGTGTTTCTGGATTTCAATGAGACCCAGAAGGTTAAGCTCACTCTTGATAAATATTCACTCTCGTTTTGGTCCCAGGAGGTGTCAAAATGGAAAGCCGAGGCGGGAGAATATGTTGTTATCATTGCTTCTAGTTCAAACCCGAAGCATGAGATTGCACGGTCGAGTTTTGTGTTGTCAGAAACATTCATCTGGGGAGGACTGTAAATGATGAGCAGATAGACTCATATATTAAGCATGGTCGCCTGACACACTGTTCTCAGTCCGATCTGAAATTCGCCCAGCGAGACGAATTATGTGAGAAAGTGACTATGAACTATCGTGGCCTCTATTATTGAATCTATTCTACCCTCTGAGTTATAGAACTATCTAGGACCGTACTGAATTTGTGTAGTTGAAATGATGTTGATCCCCTTAGCATTAGACTTGGAGCGCTGCATCGAGTTCGAGTTACTTCGCCCCCTGGAGTCGTAGTCATTAGAGAATGGCTGTCTTGGGGCCGAAACCTGGACTGTATGAACACCACTGTCTCCGTAGCCTGCAACTGGCTTGGGCCATAGCGTTGCTTCATCATCATCGCCGACCTTCCTCCCTGACTCAGAGTCATCTCCAGACTGCAGCTCGATTGCGTCGGACTGCTTGCGACTCAGCTGCTTCCTGCTCTTGATGGCATACGACCCCCCTGTTGCTCCGCCCGACGGACCACCGTAGCTGTTGCCATGAGAGCTGAAGATTCCTGGTAGGCATCTCTTGAAAAGGGGCTTCAGGGAGCTGGCGGAGGCGCAGATGACACATCCTGTCAACTCGACGTACATCCAGCACAGTTCGTGTGCCAGCCCCCAAGTGTAGTTCGGGTTGGTAAATAGCTTGACCGTAAGAACACAGTTATAGATCGCGACGATGATGACACTTTTCAAACATTAGTATAGTACAGGCATGTGCTAATATTGAGTCGTCACTCACAAACCACCAGTTGCAAATAGAAGCAGGAGCGACATCTTTTGGCGTCTTGGGATCTGCAGTGGGATAACAATCCGCAGCGGGAGAAGCAGGATAACGAAGTCCATGACGACGTTGGCGACCGATGCTGCCAGAAAGAATCCGAACTTGTCCACACATTTTCCCTTTGCTTTGGCGACGAGATCCCATGAAGCATAGATCGGCTGGCAGCCGAATATACTAATCAGAGCGTAGATGAGGGCATATGCGACGAAGAGTGCGACAAGGACTTGGATGACAATGCGAAAAGTGCGTTCGGGACTCAGACGGAGGTAGAAAAAGAGCAGCGAGATTTTGGCGAGATCAGAGGAGAGCATGTAGAAGATGTTGACCGGAATCGTCCACTAAAGGTTGTTAGAAGCTGGGAGATCTGTGGTGGAAGAGGGTTATTCAGTGGCGTACCTTGAGCAATATCTGGTGCTTTGCCTGCGTAACCTGCCAGAAGTTTGTTGCACAGCCGCCATATGCGACCACTATTCACCTTAGTATGAGCCCGCCCTAACGATAGTCCAAAACTTACTGCCCATAGTGCAACCGTAGAATGCCCAGCAAGATACTACCGCTGCGCCCGTGAGGACTGTACACTATCAGCCACAAGAAATCACCGCAACTGTACAGATGTTACCCACAATCGTCAAGGCGCAAAGGGTTGTTCAATAAGTGAACTCGAGTAAAGATTCTCAATCCATAGATGACGGTTCCAAAGGTGAACAATGCAGCGCCGATAGCTGTTTGTTTCGATGCCACGTTTCCCGCAGCCCACCTGTCCTCGCCCTCAGGCGGAGGCATCATGTAGATCGAGTTAGACATGGTGCTTAGCACTTGAGTTGAACCAGTCGAACTCGTCGTCGTTGTTAGTTATCGTCGAGGGGGCTTGCTTGGTGACTGGCCGTCCTTTTTCAACCATTTCTCTGCACCAACAAATACGCCCATGGCTTGTTGGCAGTCATCTAATAATAAAGAATCTACCTGAAGAGATCTGCAACCGGATGTCCCGTCTTGTATATCTGTAAGAAAACATACCAGGAACTTTCAGTGCTTTTAGCTTTACAACACTCCACTTGACCCAGTTTCAAGGATATGCCTTCAGCCATTCCAATGGGCAAGAATAGGGAGGGAGGCCATGGAAGGATTGCCGTTACAATGTCGCCACCTTGGCGTATTGATCTGCCGGGAGCTGTGGAGTACAGCCCTCGGGAGTCTAGATGCTAGAGCAGGCAGATAGCATGAGACAGTAGCTAGAAATGCGCTCTAAGCTGTTCTAGCACAACGCCAATATCTCAACCCCCCCTGAAACGTACTATCTTTTCTTTTTGCAAGCGCGGAGTTGGAGAAGACCTTCAGTTACGTACAGTAGTGTCGTTGAGGCCTTTGGTGGCCAAATATGGGTACCAAAAGAAAAACCAAGACCGCCAACCCGGTTCACTGCAACACTCATCAGGAGAATTTTCAGACTCGACAAGTCATACGGAGTACGAAAGGATTTTTCAGTCTCTACTCCATTGGTTTTTGCTTTTGCCATGACGAATGGACTGCAATTTGCATGATCAGGGTCCACTTTGACAGGGGAAACCTGACGATGCCCGCCGGACCGTTGGGCTCAAGCTCCCATTGTGCCCAGTAAGAATGCGTGTATGGATGGTTTGTTCCTTGCAGTGACTCCAAGGAGACGGAATCTTTCGTCTGTAGATTCTCCTTTGAGACCCATGCCTGTCAATCATCAACTGATTTCAGGTGTCTTCTCTAACGGTCGTGCCGATCTCTCCCAAAACGTTTGTGGGCAGGGAATTTCCGTTTTGTCCACAATTATAACTGGGACTTGATACTTGCGCATCAACAACCTTAGGCTTGGCACGGACATACGGATATCTGTCTGCAAAATACCAGGGCAATCCAGGCAAACCGGAAGACCGGTCGCTTTTCCGCAACGCATCGGATCACAAGCGAACATGGCCAAGTTCAGCTGCCGCTCAGTACCGTATTGCCAACAGTACGAACATTTGTGTAGTAGTTACACACTCAGCTTCACTTTTCTGACGATGGTGGTCTTATTGTTATGCTCATGATGCATCACTTTTCCATTTGCTTTGTTCGTTGGCCTCGTTCTCTAGCGTTCTTGTCTCAGTCCCTCCGTTCCTTCAGGTAAGCTCTACAGTATCCGCCGGAGCCAAGGTTTCCCACAAAAAGAATCAGAGAGAAAACAAGAAGAAATAGCTATCTAATGATTTGGGGCAGAGATCCATGTCAGGAGGTTCCACATGGAGTCCACAAGTCTGCTCATACTCCATAACGAGACCGTTATCAGCAAAAGAACCTTGAAAACAACGTTCCGGGGCGAGCGGAAGACCAAAACCGTTGCCTCCCGCAGACGCTAATGGAAATAACTCTATAAGATCAGCTTGTTAGTCAATCTTCGTTACCGTGGCTCAGGAAAAAGCATGGCGTTGTAGGAAGAAGGTTTCTCACTCCTGCGGGTCCGCTAAAGCCCACAAAAGCCAGCAGTATTGGTCCACTGCCAGCTATCACATCCGGCATATTCCTTGTTGCATGGTGACAGGTCTCTTTGCCGTCGACGAAATACGACTCTACAATTCATCCGTAGGGATGACGACCCAGTACCAAGGCAAGCCCCTATTATAGCCAAGGCAGCGTGAAACGATCTCCTCTGTACTAGCTTTACTAAGCGATGGAACACGACGGGATGGTCTTATCTAGCCCAGTCGCGTGCAATGTCCCCTGGAAGAAAGAGTGAACTCGCGATTCAGGGTGCTCCGTGTTTGAGAGGGATTATTACTCAAGTTAACAAGGGTCAGATTCCTTATTCTGGGTCCCCCAACGTCAAGTTGGCCTTACCCGGGGAAAAGCCCCGGAATGCCAGTAACTATCCACAGCACTGGTAGCACATGTTTGGTCCAATTCCCCATCCCTTAAATATCTATGGCACTACTAGCCCAACACTTGAGCTTGGATAAGACAGGAGCATAAATTCCCGAAATGCGTCCGTGCTGAAACTCACATATAAAATCCAGCACTAAGCTCTGGCTAATACATGTAACATTTCTGACAATCCTTCAACTTGAATCCACTCGAACAATGGCGAACCCGTATCCCTTCCAAGACAAGGTCATTGCCGTCACTGGCGCTAGCCGGGGAACTGGCCTGGCTCTCACCCGTTATCTCCTCGTCCGGGGTGCTAAGGTGTCTATGGCCGCGACGTCGGAGGAGAACTTGAAGAAGGCGGTTGCTGAGATTGAGAAAGACATTCCAGATGTTAAGGATCGGGTGATCTACTTCTCTGTTAACGTCACAAACCCCGACGACGTGAAGAACTGGATAGAGGCCACCTGCGAGAAATGGGGAGAACTTGACGGTGCTGCGAACGTAGCAGGTGAGTGAATCGAACATTCTCATCAAAAGCTTGCATCACTGATAACAAACCAGCCAAAATGAACAAGAGTATTCATCCCATCGAGGACCTGGCACTTGAAGAACTCAAAGAGATGCTAGACGTTAATGTAATTGGTACCTTCAACAGTATCAAGTACGAAATGAAACACATGAAGCCTGGAGGTAGCATTGTCAACTGCGGTAGCCAGCAGGTCAAGTACGCATCTGGAAACATGGGCGCGTATGCGGCGTCAAAGAACGCCGTCCGAGGTCTCAGCCAGTCTGCTGCATACGAGGGCGGAGCAAAGTACCCCAAGAATCCCATCAGAGTCAACTTGTTGTGCCCGTACGTAACTTCAATCCCTGACTGTCTTGCGCGCTAACCACTTTACCAGGGGATGTATCGACACGGATATGATCCGCCAACCCCTTCATCTTCCAAATGGTGCAGGGACATGGACCATGACTGAGGGCGACCATCTCACCTCTATTATCAAGCGATACTCCAAGCCGGAAGAAGTCTCTGCTGCCATTGCTTTCTTGCTTGGAGATGAGAGCAAGTTCGTGACGAAACAGGAGTGGTATGTAGATGGTGGATGGATGGAAGCAAATTATGTAGGTTAATTTACAACCTCGACGGCATTTAAGTCTGCGATCACTTAGCCCCCAGACTGTATAGCTGTGCAACTACATTTGAGCGCTTATACGTGGGTCATCGCCTGTAAAACACATGATCACCAGCATCAACTGATAACAAGTCGCCATCAAGTCATAGATTTGACTTGTGGCAGAACAAAAGAGCCGTATTCAGCCTGTAAATTATTATTGGTGAACTACATCTCAAAGCGTTTCCAGGTCGAAAGGCGGCGTAACCAAGCTTGAGCCGCAGAATCTCGGATTTTCACCTGGTCCAACTTCGTACTCCGATGGGTTCAAAGGATGATCATGTCGTTTAATGCTTGGATAGGGCGAAAACATTTGCGGTCAGAATCAGACGTCAAATGGGGCTTTAAATCGTTACCTAGTAGATTTCATGCTAGGCTCAAGAGAACTGGGCTCGCCTGTCACCTTATTTCGACACATGTCGGTAGATGCGTGACTCTTCCATCAATCTGAACCTTTCAAGCAAGGTCAGAATCACCATCATTCCTTAGCATACCCGGCCCACCATTTGGCCTTTTTGATAGCTTTCAGGATGCTCCAGTAAGCAGGTTTCTTCTTGAAGCCTTCATCCCATACCAAAGCAGCACCTTCACCCTTGAAGGTGTTTGGGATCCAGGAGTACTTGTCGGAAACTCCCTATAATCCGTTAGCCTCTTGAAAGGGATGCAGTGGGAGGCTTTCCCACCCAAAGCGTAAAACCAATGCATTTCTTGACAGCCATGCAGGACTCCACTACCCGCTGAAAAGCTTTTGCCTGCTCCTGGAGCTTTCTCTTCGTAGCAGGCGTATTCATGCGGATATCCATTTCCGTATACTCGACCAGAACACCAAGGTCAGTAAATCGCCTCAATGCCTTTTCGAGAGTCTTCCGAGAAGGAGTGATGTTTGACTGGCTCGGGGTTGGCTCCACGACTAGGTGTCCTTGCAATCCGACACCGTCAACTCTAACACCATAGGATCGAACAAGTTTGACAATGCGAGCTGCTGCTACAGTTTTGGCGGCGTTAAACTCAAGGTTGTAGTCGTTATACCAAAGCTTGGCTTTCGGGTCTGCCTTTGCAGCAAGGCGGAAGGCGATGGGTATGTAAGCTTCCCCAATGGTTTTGTACCAAACAGTTTCGCGGTATGTACCGTCTTCGTTGAGGGCTATAGGAAGTAAGCATTGTGAGTCTTGTGAAGTCTTGTGGGTAGTTTTAACGCACCCTCGTTGACCACATCCCAGTGAGTGCATTTGCCCTTATACCTCCCTGCAACCGTTTTAATATGATCCTCCATGATTTTGATGAGAGTCTTGTTATCGAATTTGCCGGTTTCAACCCAAGGCGCTAGTTGACTATGCCAGACAAGAGTGTGGCATCGAAGACTTTTCTTGTGCTTGACGGCGAAATTGGCATGTGCATCAGCTGAATTGAAGGTGAAGTTTCCTCGGTTCGGCTCGGTTGATTCCCACTTCATGGCATTTTCTGGGGTAACAGCACCAAACTCCCATGGGCTCTTGATGATATCCTCGTTACGGGAGTCAGACCCAAGGGTCAGTGCCGTGCCAACATGTTGCTTTCCCTTGGCCCGGACGGCACTATTGAGTCCTATCCAACTACGGCCTCAAGGTTAGATCTTCTGCTGGGCTGTTTATAATGGGAAACAAGTGGTTGAACATACGAAGATGGCCCAGCACAGATCTCGGTGGTGGCAACCAGGACCAGAACGACGGCGCGCAGAAGTGAACGCATTCTTGCAAGCTTCGAGTTTACTTCGAATGTAGTATCCGCAACATGAGGCAATTACGGGGGCTTGGAAGGCCTTATAAGCGCCTCGCAGCCTAACAAGCTAACCTTGGTCTTGCATCAGATAATAACATGGAATATCCGACGGCCTGCCTGATTGAGACCTGCAAAGTAACATCTGGGCCTTTAAGCATGTGCAGCTAGCAACATATTCAATTCAGCCGACTAATAGTGATCCATCGGTTAAACTGTCGTCTTTTAACTTAGCTCATCTACCGGCCGGAAAGCTATGATCCATGGGTAAAGTGGCCCCTCTGTCTTGGCCAAGTTGGGTCAATGTGAGTTAACCCGGACCTTCATTCCAGACAACTCTACAGGCGTAGATTGGCGCATATGACCCCAAGGTGCCTGGAAAGCGGAGCTCATGCCCAGACAGTGCTTCAGTGCCTCACCGGTCAGCTTTCACTCCGAGATTGCGCCAGAAACAAACGAACAATCACTCTACATGTTGGGCTCAATTGAGGAGTCGCTGGCGAAATTTCACTTGCCTACCACCGTTTCTACCAGGATATTGACGTCCAGGAGATGCGCGTTGACTCTCGCCCCGGATCCACGAGACCCCCCTGGGAGTTTTCCCCGCACACGGGTTTGCGGTCCGGTGTTATGGACATATGACTACAATATGGCTTCATAATCTCTTTAACCGTCTTGGATACGCTACTGAAGATAATACAGACATACTCGTTAGAATAGGAAGTAGTAGATCACCCCGCAGCCAGACTAGGCCGGGTGGGAAACGACTACTCCCTGCACCTCTGTTGTCTTTAACCATTCTCTGACATTCACAATGCGCAGGGTATTCGTACCAGTACTAAAGATTCCACGGAAAGAGTCAATATTTGCATGTCCAAGAACTTTTACAGTGCAGCATGGCAGGGACAGAACAGAACTCATCCCCAGTAGAGGTGATGAAGCGAATCCACGCAACCCATTCCAGTGATCGATAGGCGCATCTCCCCAACATACTCCCTAGATAAGCTGTGTCATGGCGCTGACTACTGCAACTAATATCTTCTTCGATCTAAAGCAGGACTTATTTCTAGAGCCAGATCACCAAGATTTGAACTGGAGTGTTCCCAGGTCTGCAAAGAAGGCGCGATAAAGTTGCAGAACTTCACCATTGTCACAATCACCACAAGCTATCTAAATGTGCGATATTGCGGCTAAAAAGCGCAGGAGGGACAAGGCTTCGACAGGAGGCACTGGCCTCTGTGAAAGAGGTCCTAACGATGTATGTGTCCTGAGCTACAGTATGTGATGTCTTGAATGACCACATGTCTAAGCTACGAACTCAGTTCTTGAATTTCTCCGAGTCAACCTTACGGCCATGCCCATGAGCCTGCTACGGGTAAGAAGGTGTGCCCCTCACCTAACCTTGACTGGGTAATTACTTTGAACAGCTGTTTTTTTGTTGAATCATTATGGACAGCTTTGTACAGACGTGCAGACTGCATGCCTAAAATGCTACTGTCTTTAAAGCATAAAGATGCCGACGTGTCGTTCTGTACATTGTGAACTGCAAATGTTGAGAGTGGCCTTTTCACAGTCAGAGATAAATAGCCCCCAATGCCCCAACGGCAAAAGAGCTCGTGAATAATGAGCAAATTGGCTTCCAACTTGCCAGTCCCATCTTGCACCTAACCACTACCGACAATAAGAGTTCCCTGCAACCCTTCTCAGCCTACAACTGACAAGCATGCCTCGCTTCAATTTTACATCATGACTCTGGCTGTTGGTCCGTGTTCTTCTGGTCGTTGAGCTTTTCGGAGATTTCTCTCAGGCAACCCCTGTTCCGCAATCCTCTGAAGAATACCGTCATCCAAAAAGCAAGGACCTAGACCCGTTCTCAAAGCTAGCCGTTAATATCAACCAGACGGGCAAAGAGCCACCCAAAGTCAGCGTGAAAGTTACAAACGGTAACACTTTTCCAATCACATTCTCGCTTTATGGCACCCCACTGGATCAACGAGCCATCGAACTCGGGCTTTTTCGCACCGTCGCCAAAAACCCCACAATGGTACTGGATCCGAGAGAGGACCATATGTTTGTGGTGCCCAGGCTCAAGATAGAGAACCTCACGCCTCCGCCTCATCGAAAATCCTATTCTTCCCCAATGAAATCTGCGGGCTTCACGGGCTTCGTGGAGGTAGGCCCCAACCACAGTCTGGAGAGAGAATTTGTGATTACCGCCAAACGTGTCGGGAATGAGACAAGCGTGCAAATGAGTGGACGGTGGAATGGTTTTTGGGCAAAGGAGAAAGAAGAGGTTTAAAAGGACTTCAAAGCCGGCGGGAAAGGATGAATTGACCCAGCGAACTTGCACAACGAAAGATGGACCACAAGGGAATGGGAGGGTAGGAGACGGTCTGGATTCTGGGAATCAAATCTCATCAAGCTCGAACTCGATGGATGAGAGTGCGTTGTAACGTAAGGTCCTGCGATATTCGCTCAGTCCAGTTCCATTAGTATCCAGCTCGAAGTTTAAGCCTGGCATTTTATTTGGCCATCCTTAGCCTACTGGCTTTGTAGCTAGTAGGTGACCTTTTCTTCCTCCAAGTACGAAGTAGTAAGAACATCCAACCCCAATTGGATGATAAATCAAGCCTGGCTAGGCCATTGACATATATTCGTGTTTTACCTCATCTGAGTAGGAGAATAACTCAGACCACACCAACTGAATATTCCACGCCACACAAAACGTGTCTGAAGCGTTGAAGCTTTTGACATGCCGATTCTGACACTCATTGAACTGGTGCATGCATGTTCATCAATGACCCACATCATAGTCCTATGCAACTTGGAATGCTCAGTTATATTTGATGCATCATACCTCTCGGAGACAAGGTAGGTTCGAACGCTTTCTGTCAACTCTACACAATCCATTATCGTGATTCTTCAGATCATGCTTACGTAGAAACTTACGCATAAAACTTTCACTTCGTCACATCCTTAGGCAAGTTATGCGCATGCTGCCTGCCTGGCCCCAACACACAACCCGCCTTGATGCTTTTCTGTAATGCTCGAAACAACCATGTTCCATTCTTCTGACCTATCAAATCACGTAGAAGTTTATATTGAGACTACTTGTTCAAGGCAGAGGCGAATTTTAAAGAGAGAGACAGAAAAGAAAGACCTTTAACCATGAAAATCTTTCAAGGTGTTACGTACCAGAGGACAGACCTGAAAGCTATAAAAGGGCAGCTATCTCTGGACTGAGACTCGTCTTAGTCCTTCTCCTTCCATCCCATCACCTCAAGTTACTCATGCTCATCCTCCACACTTTTTCTTCCATCTCAAATCTCGTCTTTATCTTCTTATTATAATAATCATCACGATCATCCCCATAATCCATCACAACAATGAACATTACCGGGTTTCTCGGCATCGTACTGGCAGCAGCATTGGCAGCTGCTGCTCCATCGAAACAGTCTTTGAAAATCTCTTGGACTCGTTGCGAGTTGGGCTTCTCAGAAGAAATGAAAAAAAAAAGAATCCCGGAACCAGTCGACTGCGCGAGGCTCAAAGTCCCTCTGGACTATACAAAAAAATCTAGTTCTGGAATAATTGACCTCCAGTTGCTCTGGGTCAAAGCAAACAAGGATCCTGTTAAGGGCAGTGTTTTGTACAATCGTGGCGGACCTGGCCAGTCTATGGCCGATCGGATTGCGTTTGATGGATTCCAGCTTCGCGAGTAAGTAAACTCTCTATTAGGGTTAGCCACTATTCCTTTATAGTCCATATCTACAGATTTTCAAACCCCTCACTTTCTATGCTAAATTTGCTAACTATAACATGATAGTATTCTCAGTTGTCACTTCAACATTATTGGATTTGACCCACAGTTAGCTTTACCAATATCTGGAGGCTACCTGCTGACACTGAAACTGACACTGCAATAGTGGTACCGGTCGCACTATTCCATTCTCCTGTGACCAAGAAGCTGCATTCTTCAGCCGAAAACACAGTATCCACCGCTTGCCGCAAGGTGACCCATGGCCCTATTCAGAGACGAGCTGTGGCACGAGCATGTCAAAACCGCTACCGACTGCTACCTAGCGCGTCGAAAAGACGGCACTTACATCGGTACACCATTTGTGGCTCGAGATATGCTTGCCATCATTGATGCCCTCGGAGAAGGTGACAAGCTGTTATTCTGGGGTATCTCCTATGGGACTGTCCTGGGACAAGTCTTTGCCGCTATGTTCCCGAACAGGGTTGGTCGAGTTTTTCTGGACGCAAATCTCCTGGCCGACGACTATTTTATGAACGCGGCAAGTGGAGCTCCCAATGATGCCGAGAAGTCACTTGATCATTTCATTTCTGAATGCATCGAGGCCGGACCCAAGTCATGCCATCTGTCTACCGGCTTCAAAACTTCACGAGAACTAAGAAACAAAGTCCATGAGATATTCCAGGCATTGATCGACACTCCTAAAGCGCCAGTCAAGTTAGGCCTAGAGGAGGATGAGTTCCCTGATGAAGGTAAATCTATCGTTCGACTGTTGAAGACAATCCTTCATCGCAATCTCCGCCACCCTTCAGGGTATCTAGTGGTGGATGAAATTCTCTCGTCGGCCTTGAAAAAGAGAGCGATTGGAAAACGATATTGGAACCCTACTCACTATATGCAGTCAAATCCCCGTTAGTCGATTCTAAATGGAATAACGGAACAATGACCTTTTACGGCATCTCGTGCTCTGATTCATTTTTGCGAGCTGGGACCCCCGAGGATCTCTACTCTCTCTTCCAGGCACACATGGAAAAAAGCTCTTTCGGAGAAGCAGAGACACTTGCAACTGACAGGATAGGCTGTGCCGCATGGAAGATGAATGCTGCCGAGCAATTCAACATCAGCAAGCTCCGAGACGTGGAAACCAGCTACCCAGTCCTACTGGCGAACGGCCGGTATGGCCCAGTAACTCCGTTACTACACGCTTGGGAAGTTTCCGCAAGATTCAAGGGGAGCAGAGTTATTGTTTATGAAGGTATCGGGGCAAGTATTTTCCCTTCACAGCGAAGATGTTATTCAGGTCATGCCACAGACTGACCATTACCAAACAGCACGGAGCACAGAACCATCCCCCGGATTGTACGAACAAAGCCATCAGGGAGTATTTCGAGGATGGAAAACTACCAAATGTCAATACTGTCTGCCAGCCAGACATGCCGGCGTTTGAGTTCGCTCTCAAGAAGGAGGAGGAGTTAGTCAAGGAGGAGGAGAAGTTAGAAAAGGAGAGGGAGGATAAAGCCAAGGAGGGGGAGGGGAAAGACCAGAAAGGCTCCCCTCACAAACCGCGCAAGGGGAGATTGAGATTCCAGCCGGTTAATGATCTGGTCCCAGACCCCGTCGTTTATTTTTAATAGGGTAGAGCTAGGCTACGGTTCAATAGTTAGATCAGTGATCACGCGAGCTAGCACGTATTAGTATGACCTGAAGGTGTTTGGCACCCCAGAACATCCCAAAAAAACAGCCGAGGCAGTGAAACTCACCTTCTAACCCAAGTTCCAACCTTCACCTCGTAACTAGTATCCAGTCTTAAGGCTACAAGGGCGCGCCGCGATAGGTATTATAAAGTATATTAGTAGAAATATTAGTATCTATGGCCTATAATATTAAACTTAATATAGCCCTAGGGAGCTAGTAATTCTAGATTATCTATACTTTATACCTAAAAGATCATTTGATAGCGATAAAGACAATCTAAGTATGACAAGGATGGCTTATAAGCTCCTGGAGTGGGGGCCACAAGTCGATCATACCGATATTGTGAAGAAGTCAGAGGAACTTGACTATGGCTGATCTGAGTGCCGCAGGACAATTGCCCGCACAATCAAGCGGACGTTCGCATGAGACTGGTTTTCAGCTTGCTTTCCCAAGTGGCGACTCATCGTCAGATATGGACTCCCACTCAACACGTATAACGTGGAACTGGCTTGGGTTGGATATATCCAAAAGACTTGGCACGCGTCAACATTCGGGTTGTCACTATCGTCATGGGAATTGCGCCGCCTACCCGGAAAATCCCCTGACGCACTGCATCAAGGGTTCGAGGCTCTTTAGAATAATGGGTTGAATACTCGGGGCAAATGCCTCTTGTTAGCTAGAACAATGAGTTTATATCATTCTAAGTTTACATTTCATTCCTCTTCGTCTGCAGGTCCCAAATCGGGATTAGCGACACTGAAAGCAAACACTTAAGACAAGCTGAAAAACGCTGATAAGGAATGGATAGGCTAGATCTGTCACTCCTTTCCTCACTGCTATGCAAAGCAAAGTTACCAACCCTACAACTTTGCTAACTACAGCGTATCGATGTTGCCATTGTCAAGAGTGGAGACGTGCCGCTAAAGGATAGTTCATGGAACGGCGTCGCCCCTGGAATTTATTGACTCTGGAAACAGTTAAACGCGAAACGGAGCCAGCAGAGGAATTCGTTCCTGCGTTATGAACAAAAGGTCAGGAATGATGTGTGGAGTGGAATTGCTGCAGTGAAGTGATCTCATAGACCGTCTTGTAATTAGGTCAGACGCTGGTGATTCAGGAAGATCAGGGATTCCAGGCACCAGGAAGGTGTATCTGCGTCTCTAGATGTGGAACGAGTGGTCGATCCCACGGGTGGTTCTGTATCCGTAATATAGTTTCAGGCAATACCAACTCGCGACGTCACACAAGATGTCAAAAAAGAGTAGTGGCAGCCATGAGTATGATCATTGAAACCGATGACAGGAAGTTCGGACGCGTATATAAACCGCTAAACACCTGAGCAATATCCTTCTTTTTGTTTCCTAGACAACCCAAAAAACATTCTTAAGCATCGATTACCAACTGAGCTTTCTACTTTGAAGCATTTCTTTTCTTATTTCTATCCCAAACCAAACAAGACCCCCCATTTACCGTGAGCATGCTTCCTTCAACAATCCACGCCCAATATTGCACCCTGTTCAGCATCTACTTTGTCGTTGGAGGGAACGCAGCCCCTACCGTTATCGACAACCAGGAAATCTCGGTGAATCTCGATGTTCCTGTCGCCGACACCGACAACGGCCTGCTTGGCATTGACGCTCCTATCGTTGATATAACTTTGTTGCTTGGAGACCCAGACATTCTCTACCCTAGCGACAAGAGCCGCGATGCAGCGTCATCAATCAACGAGTTTCAGAAGCGAAGCCGTTGGCAGTTGTTCTCGAGGGCTTTGACCACTGATCAACAGGAGGCTTTAAGTCAGCATAATCTAGCACGGGCAAGGAAGAAGGTCAAGGCACTGGTTTGGGATACCAAACTCGAGGCTGATGCCAAGGCCTGGGCCAAGAAGATGGCTGCGGATGGTAAATTCGCGCACTCTCTCGGTTCGCAGCGACCTAACCAAGGAGAGAACCTGGCATTTGCATAGTAGGTTTCTTTGTCATCTAACCATGCTCATTCTAACATATCTCGAAGCTCGAGCGGCGGAATCAAGTACCCCATAACTGATGGTACTCAAGCATGGTAAATCTCATCAGTTTTGTCGGAGACCCAACGTAAAATGTGTAGCTAATGATGGTGTTTTTAGGCTTTCTGAAGCAAAGTACTACAAGAACGAGGCTATTCCCAAGGGAAACTTTTCCGACTATGGTCACTATAGTGAGTTCCCAGTGTCAACGGTCAAAAGCTTTATGTCTTCTGCCTACTGACCATGACCCTAATTAGCTCAATGCGTGTGGAAGACCTCCACCAAGATTGGCATTGCAACCGCTCAGGACAAGAAGGGTGCCTGGTATACTGTTGCTCGATATTCACCTCCCGGAAACGTTGCTGGCCAGAAGCCGTACTAAGAGCCTCAAGCCAATGCAAACCAGTTGCACGAAGATGGTGGCAGTCACCACTTTTGCAGCACGAGAGGATAGAGAGGGTGGCATAGCCAGCACTTACTCGATACCTTCGTTGATTGTATGATACGCCATGGTTTAGAACACTCATTCAAATGTATTACTAGCTTGTTAAAAATATGTTGTACTATTTGTGCGCAACGAAGCCTAAGTCTTTTCTTTCCTTGTATCTTTCCTAATTATTTGTCTTCCGTTGATTCTCTTACACCCGGCGAGTTACTCTTTTAAACACACCCTAGGGCTTTACCAGGAAGCAGCCAGCAATCTCCGTTGATCTACCAATTCTATTACATGTTAAATAGTCCAGTTTGTAGTTATTATATCTCCTTCAAACATGGCATGATCAATAAGACATATATGTAAAACACGATTGATCCTCTCGCAAATATCCTGCCTAGATCAATAGTCAACGTTGATAGTACACGTATTATTGGGATAAACAATGGTCTGAACGGAGCACTATCTTCAACAATGATGGATTATAGAAAGATAATTCAGGCGTTTTCAATACCTATGTATTTCTTCAATCACCTCTTCAGCGAGAATCCTGCCTACGTACTATATACTTCCGTCACTGACACCTGAAGACCTCTTTACATTCCTCGCAATTATGTATAACTCTACGAGAGCTGAATATTATCCTTAAGCTGTCACTGGGTCACAAGCACTAACATTCATACTGAAGCCACAATAGCCTAGCTCTCAATTTCATGTCAAATAGATTCCCAAGTCTCGCGTGGAGCTGGCACAAAAGAATTCAAATGCCTTACGTAACTCAGTTAAGACATTTCTGCTATCTGATGTCTACTGTCTGCTGTCAACTGTTAGCGTTGGGTGGCTGGCTCGCCATGCAAGCCTTGTTGAGGTCAGATGCCCAAAGCCATGTGAGGACTGATTGGCCAAGTTTAAATCTGGTCTTATGTGAGATTTATCATTCGATTACAAGTCATCAAGAGGCTTACGCAAAATTGAGCCAGCCACGTCATCGTGACCCAAAGCTATGCGCCGCTTTCTGGACGATTGGAGACCGTAGTAATAAGGCCGTGGAGTCTCGCAGCAATCAGAATTGCAACCCAACTTTTCCCCCAAAGTATACGAGCATTTCGATACCTCCTTCGAAAGTGAAAGCGATCCATTATGTGTGAGTTCACTTGCCGCCTACCAGTTCGTAATTTGGCGAGTTAACACTCATTCAACAGCATCTCAAACTGCTGATAACCAGGTCCTGAGCTATGATGCCGGCAAGATCGATGCCAAAGGGGCGTTCACGGCAGAGATTCATATTTCAGCGCGTTTGTCTCTCCAGGATGTGTGGAATGACCAGTATGCCGGCAGCCAAATTATGGGCAAACGACCTGGGATGTATCTGAAATATCTCCACTGCCGATTCCATGAAGTCAGTGGTGACGTGCTCACCGGAGGATCGTATCTGTTCAGCACCTTGGAGGAGGCAAAAGAGTATGAAAATTGGACCAGCAACGAGTTTGAGGTTGGAGAGCCGAAGACTACGTTTTGGAAGCAGCCTGTATTCAAGTCCGTCAGCCACTGGTACTGGAGAGTGATTGGCGCCCACAACTTTGCACCTGTCGATGAAGACGCCATTGGACGTCTGCAGCGCTGGTCCTACGACCACAACGACACCGAGTCTCTTTTGACCCAGCTGTATCCCGTTCTGAAGGATGCAGCCGAGAAGCGGGGGGCAACCTCGTTCTGGCTCCTGCACCGCCCAGAAGACAAAATGATCGCTGTTCAGCTGTCTTTTCCTAAGCCCAAGGGGGGTGACGATGACTCTATCAACGAATCCTTGGCGTCTGTAGCTCAACAAGAGTCTGTGGGGGGTGTCTTTCCCGAGGCTCTCAATGCTCACATACAGTTGGACCGTACCAGCGCGTACCTGGCAGTTTGGTTGCCATTGTCCACCCATACCAAGGGAGTTAAAGTGGCGTGTCCGAACTTTCCCGCTCTTGCAGCACTCTCCAAAGACGGAGATGTTGCAGGACATTAAGGGTGAGACGCGTTGGCGCATGATCAAATGGGAGGGCTTCAAGGTAGTTTTCTGTCTAGTAAGAGGTATCGATCTTGTTTTAAATGCCACTACCCCAGCCATTTTCTTCGTCTCCGTTGTTGAACACTATGCCAAGAGGGCTTCCTTGACAGCTTCGACCTCTTGAGATGTCCCACAAACCAAACCGGCTCTATCGTCACAGCCCTTTAAAGGAGCATCAAGAATTCGCAAACCAGTCTCCGGGTCAATAGCTTGACCGCCAGCGCACTCAATCACAAGTGCTACAGGGAAAAGTTCGTACAGCCCTCGCAACTTGGCCTTGCTCGTTGCCGTAACGGGCGAGATGTAAACTCCGTGGCCCTTGACAAGGGCGTGGAAGAGATCAGGAATAAGACCTCCGGAATATCGCAGGGTGCACTTTTCGCTGATGAATTTGGTGATGAGACTCATATACTTTTCATTTTCGGCAGCAGCACGCAGATTAGCGGGCGCAAAGTATCGCGTCTTGAAAGGTGGCTCGGCGAATCGAATCTTTGGGCGGACAACGTTGATCTTATCGCTATCGTCCAGACTGACTTCGAAGCACACAGGACTGATCCCTGGGATTTGAAGAGCGACAATTGCGAGAGTACGCGGGCCAAAGACTCCCAGAATGGCCCCAATCTGTTTTTCCGAGGGCTGATTGATAGCGCTCACTCCATCCCAGATGCCGATGATGGTTCCTACGGACCAGTTGGGGCCAATAATGGAGCTGCCGTCGAGTGGATCGAATGCAACAGTATACTGCTCGAGGCTGCTGTTTGCATCTTGATGGTTATCTGTTGATCGTTCAACAGGATCCTCTTCACTGCTCGCAGTGCAGATTGAAGGGCATTTGGCGATGTTATCTCGAAGTATAGTCTCGGCCAATACATCGACGTTTAGCTGCTCGTCTCCGAACGCATTTTCAGTCCCCACGATTGCCACATCATGCGAGGCTCTTAGCTCCTTGCCAATGGCGGAGATTGCTGTGAGGAGTCTGGGTATAACAGAGTCGCGTAGTGAAGACTTGGAATCTTGAGAGATTAAAGATGCAAGAAACTGATTGAGCTCAAGCTCAGGATTCTTTGGTGTTCGTGACGGACTCATTGTGATAATTTAGATGCTGGAAGTTGAAGTTGGTAAAATTCGATAGCGGAGCCGAGTTGTCAAGAATTGACGCAATGCACAACCGTTGAGTGAGCTTTACCGCATGCAGTTAAGTAAATTATGCTAGAAACCAATGGCAGCGACTTAACCAGACTCCAGTTAAAGTGGGAAATCTCTAGGAATCCTCCACATGCTTGACATCATCTCGTGGGATTTTCAGGCCAGCTTCAGCCTCTTCCATTTCCATCACCTTCCTCCTCTTTTCCTGTCTGCTATATAGGAAAAACCCCAGACTTAAGGACATCCAACAACCCAGAATGAAGAAAAAGTTGACAATGTAGCCCTTCTTCCAGCGTGGCGCTTCAATGACTGGGAAAGCAACGATAGGATAGAACGCAAAGATTGCAAAGCCGATCATCTATCAAAGTCAGCATCAAAATGAATAAAACATAAAATACACAGGAGAACTCACGAGCATGCTTCCAGTTGTAAAGGCTCGCGCTTCGGCCGAGTCCTTCATCCAGTAATTGACCGTAGGGACCAGTATGGGTGTGACAGCCGCACTAACACCCAGCAAATAATACGAGGCAAAGTGCAGACCGGTTGGGATGTTCCAGACCATGAGGCAAATGTTGGAAAACATGAATATGGTCATGATGACCTGGAAAATCGCCCAGGTGGGATACACCATGCACAGAGATGTCGCCAGGATGGTCGCGACGATGGACACTCCCTGAGCGCCCGTGGGAATGGTGTTGATCTGAGGGACAGTGTATGTCCCATACTTGTCGGCTAGATCCTTGAGCCAAAGTGTCATCTGGCCATGGGGATAGGCGGATGAGAGAAAGAGGACGTATGACAGAACTCCGAGATACCAGTGCCAACGACCGAAGACACGCTTGAGCATGGCGGTCGTGATCTTCTTGGGGGCTTCGACACCTTCTTCTCGCATGCGTCGTCGACCCATCTCGTGCTCCTCCTCAGTCAGCCACCACGGCTTTCCGCTCTGTGGCATGCCGGGAAAGATGAAGTAGCCCATGATCGAGAGGGGAAGGCTGATAACGCCGTCGATGATGAAGAGCCAGCGCCAGCCAGCCATGCCGTGGACGCCGTTCAGGTTTTTGTAGGCTGCCGCTTGCAAGTAACCTCCAAACATGACGCCGACATTGTTCGATCTATGTTGGTCAGTCTCTGGAAAGGATTGGCTAGTGATAGAATACCTAATACTCACATATACCAGAGCCCAGCGCGCTTGAAAAGCTCTTCAGGCTTGTACCAGGACGAAAGAATAAACAGAGAACCTGAGGCCACTGGCGTCTCGAGTAGACCGAGGAGGAACCGTGTGCCGTAGATTTGCGAGGCACTGTTCAACCGCGATTGAGCAAATGTTAAGATGCTCCACAGCACCTCCATGGTGGGAAGAAAGTATCTCGAGTACTTGGGACGCGAAAGTATAAGCATCGAAGGGATTTGGCAGACGACATAGCCGGAGTTGTAAAAGGCGGGGAAGAGGGAATATCTGGATTTCTGGTTAGAATCTTGCCAACCCTGTTGATGACCTGCACTACTCACTCATTGCCGTGGAGATTCAAGTCCTCCTTCATACCAGAGACGTAGGCATTGTTGATATTGGAAGAGTCAAGCCATTTCAGGAAGAAGGCGACCGAAGTAAACGTCAAGAGAAATGCATCGAGCTTGCGTAGAAATTTGCGTTCCTTAGCCGAGTAATGCGATGGATACCAGTTGAACATGTAAATCCATGCAAACCAGAGGGACTTCTTGCGCGTCTTGTTCTCTTCCTCGCCGACTTCCTCGATTACAGAGGAGGCCACCACAGCTGGTGCCGTCGCGTTCACCTGCTGAGTGGGCTCGTCCCGAGGGATTGGTGAAGTAACAGCCATGGTTGTTGATTTGACTGGTGATGGCTTCACATACCAACTTGCTGACAGGCTGATAGATGTCGCTTCTTATCTGCCACCGAACTCCACCAAGAGTTGTATCCCCGGGTTGTAAGAAATATGGGTGAGAATCCAAGGCGGCGATGAACGGGCATCGGGGTAATTCCCGTTTTGGTGAAGATCCGCCAACCCTCAACTTGACCCCATGCGCATGATTCCATTGTCCGGGGTAGAGAGTGCGGGGTTTAGCACTAGACCCTTTTAGCTATTGGTTGTAGGCATCGGACAGGTCTTTGCCCGACGCATTGCCCGACATCTGTTCAACCCAAAGTCCAGCTTTGTCTTCTGCCATTGACGCGGTTGCGGGCCGCTACGGGCCGGCGGTTCGAATGAGGTTACATCACGGATAAACGGTGATCTCGTGATCATGTCATTATCCTCGGCATGCTACGCTTCTTCATCATAGTCAATTGATCTACTGGAACGTTTGCCAGACTTAAGCTTAATCTCCACATGTTGCTGTATGTTTCAAGGTTTCACTTCGGAGTATCGTACCAGTTGGGAATTATAAGAGGGGTTAGAGGATTGACTACGTATCATGCTGTAGGAGATATAAACTAAACACTCGAACTCGCCAAAAACACCAAGTTTCATGTCCCTCACGTAAAGCCAGACTCGATCGTATCATCCCCGGATACGCCCTTCAAGATGAATCGTTTGTCTTCACTACTCTTCGCCTTTGGCTGTGCTCTGCCAAGCTTAGCGGCTCACAAGCTCCCCAGAGCTGAGTCTCAGTGGCCGAATGGACCGTTTACTGTCGATGGACGCTGGGTCAAAGATGCTTCAGGGGACACCGTCAACTTTGCCGGCACCAACTGGCCTGGGCATAGCGAGGTCATGGTACCAGAGGGTTTGCAATACCGTTCCGTCCAGGAGATTGCCTCCCAGATAAAGAGCTTGGGCATGAACGCTGTCCGGTTGACATTCGCCATCGAGATGGTTGATCAGATATACGACAACGATGGCAAGGATGTTGACCTCGAGACCACTTTCATTGAAGGTCTTGGGGAGAAAAACGGGTCTCTCGTTCTTGAACAGGTGCTCAATAATAATCCTTCTTTTACTAACCAGACAACTCGATTGGAAGTTAGTGATTGCTCTTCTTTTTCTTTTCCGAACGTCTTACTTACGGCCTCAGGTGTACGATGCTGTCGCAGCTGAGCTGGCAAAGCAAGAGCTCTACATCGTGCTAGACAACCACATGTCCAAGGCCAAGTGGTGTTGCACTGGCACGGATGGTAATTCCTGGTGGAATGATCGAGAGTTTGATACCGAGAAATGGGTTCGAGGTCTGCGCTACATGGGCAACCACGTAAGTACAATGTCCTCACAGTGAAGCCACTAACGCTCATATCCGCAGGGCAAATCATGGAAGGCACTCGTCGCGCTATCCCTACGAAACGAACTTCGTGAGCCGACTGACAATCCAGAGCTAACCAAGGCCTCGTATCACTGGAAGGACTGGTACAAGTACATCCAACAAGGAGCCGACGCTGCACATGATGGAAACCCCGATGCGTTGATCTATCTTTCTGGACTGGGATTCGACACCTGGATGACTCCAGTCTTTGAGCAAACGCCCCTGACGCCCGGAAATGAGATCTTCAAGAAAGACGACTTTTCTGGGTACGCAGACAAGTTGGTGCTGGAAATCCACAACTATGAGCGAACCATTGGTAGCTGCGCCTCTCTAAAGCACAACTTGTACACAAAGGGCTTCCAGGGCATGAACGCCTCTGACCCGAACACAAAAGAGGTTTTCCCAGTTCAAATAACCGAGTTTGGTCATCCGATGAATGACACAACAACCTGGAAACAGCCTTATTCAACTTGTCTGGCGACATATCTTCCGGAGATCAAGGCGAGCTGGTTCATCTGGGTGGTCGTCGGCAGCTATTATACTCGTAAGGGGGTGCAAGATGATGATGAGAAATGGGGTCTGTTGAATCATGAATGGACGGACTGGAGGAACCCCGAGTATATCGAGAAGCAGTTGAAGCCTATGGTTGAGAGAACGTTGATGGAGTAAAACTAGACACGTAGCTAGGACTCTAGGATCCAAAGACGGTTGAACCTTTTCGCCTAGATCAAAGATTTGAGGAGCTTGAATATTTCATTGCTCATCAGAGACACGCCTACATTCTCGTGATTAGGACTGTGGCATGATCATATACGCTGCAAACGCCTAGCGCAGGTCGATTTGAGGTTGCAGGTTTCCATATCACACTGTTTCCTTCCTTTCTCTTTTGATGTCTTCTCAGAAGGTCATAATAGCAAAAGCCTCACTGCTTGATGGGTATTATCCAAAGAACAGTATCCTGCAAGCAGTACTTCACAAACATATCTCGCTCTAGTTCGTCTCTGCTCAAGGGTATCAAATCCTGTCACAAGTTAGAAGCCTCGGTTGGCAAAGCCTACGGGCCATAAACCAAGAAGCATTTTCCAGTCACATCAATCGAACAAAGCCTGAACGGGCTGGGTAATGAAGCCTTTCAAGGTTGAATTCCCTACTGGTCTATCCATTCATGACAATGGACCCCTCTGTGAAATGCTTCTCTAATTCTTCAAAGTCAACGAAAGGGCGATCTAACCATCTTTGCCTCAAAGTAGGTCCTTGATTCTTCCAACCCCCATTGGCCGTTGAGGAAATGGCGAAAACAGAGCTGATCAAAATGACTTCTGCACCTACCGAAAGACTCCCAGAGGTGCCCAGAGATGCTGCTGGAATGACTGTTCTTTGCCGGACAATATTGGTGTTTGCGTCTGGCTTCAATGCATGACTTGATATGGCGGCCTTCTGTCGTTCAAAAATGGCATCCGTCACGATGCCACTCGTCCCGTCCTTGCAAGATATGACAGTAGAACCATTACTTGACCAAACACCCTCAAACTGGCCAAGTACAGCGTCGTCTGGAATATCCAATGTGGGCAAATTTAGACCATCTGCTGCCCTGCGATTATAAATGGCGAATCCTCCCTCCACAGTTTGCAGTGAAGGTATTTCTCGTTGACACCGGATACGATGGATGCGGACATGCCAGTCCGGCCATCGATCAGTTGGCGGGATCAAAATCGTGTCGACAGAGACGGCCCGGTCTCCCCATGGATACCAGAGAACGCGAGCAATAGGGGTTCTTGTTTCCGTTCTGTTCTTTTCTTTCACTATGGCAGAGTCAAAACGCACCTCGTCGCACTTCCATTTAACAGCCCAAGTCTCGCCGCCATCCTTGCTCAACACCAACTGGTTGTCAGGGGCAATCTGCTGGATCAAAGGCCCCGTGGGCACTGAGAATCCAAAAGTGGACGAGTATGCAAACTTGCAGTACTTGGCCTGACTGGCTTTCATTGGCCACGCGACAAATTGTCCGGGGGCGAGCATGAAGTGATGGTTACCCAAAGGGTGATTGCACACAATCTGCTGAGGAGCTGACACGATTTGCACCAGCGAGTGAATAGTAGGGTAGGGCAGCTCCTCCGATGCCCAAAAGTCGTCATTGTCTGCCAAGCCCACCGGGATGAGTGTCTTGACAGACCAGTATACCGACTGAGGAGAGTTGTAGTCCTCGGCCATATACATGTTTCTAAACTGCTGTTAGTTCTGGCTGATAACATGGTATAGTCTGCTTACGGGTATAACCACCCGACATTGAGGGTGCCGTCGATATTGAAGATGTCGGTTGAGTTCTGTGCCCACCATCGTATATGACGAAGAAGGAAGCCCTTGATCGCTCCAGGCGAATCGAGCGGCTTTGGCATGTTTGGAACTTTTGCGAATGCCAAAGCGGCAAAGTATCCTCCACAAGCGAACCGATATGTTAAAGAGCGGCCAAAAGGAATAGCAGATCCTTTCCTCGAGTCAGTACTACGTCCAACACAAATCATCAAACGCACCTTGTACGTCAAAGTATCTCCAGATTTGCGCGCCAAAGTCACGGGCGCGCTGTCGATACAACTCGCATCTTGAGCTGTCAATATCGTCGGCAAATCTGGAGTAGAGCAGCTGGCTGAACTGAATTGCGAAACTCCCAGAATAGTAATCAGCCTGTCGCCCAATCCCAACGGCATCTCGACGCCCTGTTGCGAGAGCCTCTATTTTCTCGCGCTCGGCTTGCTCAGGCGTTTGCCACGGACCGTCTCCTGACCATCCGTCGTCGAGGTAAAAAGAATCCAGAATCTCTAGGTCGGCTTTCATCTCGTCCTGGACTTCGTTCAATGGTACTCCGCAAACCTTGGTTAAGGCGAGGTTAGAAAAGACACGAAACCACCGCCAATTATTCTGCGGCATCTGTTTGCCATTCATTGACTTGAGCCATGCTGTAACGTTCCTTTTTTGGTTGTCGCTAAGTGGATGGTAGATTTTGCTGGGAGCGGCTAGAAGAGCAAACGCTATGATCTCGGCTTCGACCATTCTTTGGTCAATGCCTTCTACAGCTCCCCAATATTCAGGATGTTCAGGGTCGGTCCCCGTAATGAATCCCTTCAACCATGGCTGGACAAGTTTGTCGACTTGGGCCGCCGAGTCTTGGTTTGTGATGGAGTCATATCCATGCAGCAATGCACCGACACCCCATAGAGGTCGAGCGAAGCCTTCTAACTGAGCCGCCGATTCGTCAAAATGCGTGCCTGTTCCGACTGGGATCCGGATTCGAGCCTTCTCTGGTGAGAAATGCTCCGTCAATGGTCTAAGCACGGCGATGGTCGCTTGAATCAAGTCCGCTCTCGTCCGGAGGAGATTGTCTGAAAAGCCTGGCAAGGGTGGCATCTTGAACGTCACCAAGGTTACCGGTCAAGAATAACCATGGATGAGGCCAGTCTTGTCCGTAGAATTGACGATGATACTGCTGTATTGCCTGTGTGGCAGTAGTCTAATGGTAGACTGCCGGACCAAGCTCAATCGAGGCCCCGGGCTTCGGGGCAAGTCAACGCCGAAGCGATCAGCCGAGGGCGGTCGAAGCTATTGGATCGCTTGTGAATAAACAGCAAGTGCCCTGTACCATGTCCATCGTTTCCTTGTTTGAAGTCTTCCCCGCATGCGAGGGATGTGCACTAGACTAGCACACTAGCATTTCTGGTGAAGAATGCCCACAGTCGGTAACAGCGGTTCCTCAGTCCTGGCTCCTGATTGTGAAACCAATGCTTCTACATGCTATCGGGCAGCGGGCTATCCAGCGGGCTCTGATCCAATACTCAACTGAAAGTGGTGATGACAACACATGAGACCAACGGAGCACACATGAGCGCGCATACACTCGGCCTTGGCTCAGCGGCAATGGAGAATGAGGTCCCGTCTTGCCAGGGATGCCGCCGTCGTAAGCTCCGATGCTCGCGTGAGAAGCCGACCTGCAACCATTGCCAGAGGTTAGGTGCGTATACGATACACGTGTTTGGTGTGTCTCTATTAATTTTCAGATTACCAGACTCACCCTGCGTTTACGATACGAAAAAGAACAAACCGGGGATGAAGCCTGGCGTGATAGAATCTTTAAATCGAAGAGTCGGTAGGTTAGAGTTTTTCGCTATAGCCTCATGGTACTAACTGCGTAAAGAGGCCCTAGAAAATAGGGTTTATGAGAATTCACTGCAGGAAGAACAAGGCACAGCACCGGCTCCGTTGTTGGAGTCCTCGCAGATCGTTGGGGCATTTTCTAGCCTTATCCAGGAACTACGAGGCCTGGTTTCGAGTTCCAAGACTTCATTGCCGCTGCAAGGCCTTCACAAATCGCCAGGACCTCTGAATCAGGCGATCTCAACAGCCATATCACTGACTTCACCCGTCGACGCACCGGATAACGATGACGGCCACCGAGATGGACTCAGCCAACCCCGGAAGAGGAGGAGGGTTGATAGTTGCGGCAATCCAAACATTGAATTGGCCGGACAGCTCGGCGAACTGGGGAGCACCTCAAGTCAGTTGCCGTCTCCTAAGCTTCTTGAGGATATCATCAACGCATACTTCAACTTGATACAGCCGTGGATACCCATACTGCACGAGACCCGCTTCAGAAGCCGCTTCTACAGCCACAAGCAGTTACCTTCCCTCACAGTGCTTTTGCATGCCATCGTTGTCGCCGCTATCCGGTTCGTCGATTGTGATAATCAGCAATTGACAGCACGAGAAGTAGAAGCGTGGCAATCGAGGTCGAGAAGCATTGTCGTATTGTCTGCCATGGATGGCTTATCCGTGGAGAACTTGCAGGCACTTAGTATCATAGCCTTCAACGATGTAAGACCCTCTGGTCTGGTGAACGACGCAGAGACTAACCTCGTTCAGATGGGCAATGGCAATGCGCCAAGGGCTTGGCCCATCATTGGGTCACTAACGAGGACTGTTGAGTATTTGCAACTAAGCGTTGAAGCCGATGACCGCCAAGAGAGGCCACTCTTAAAACCACTACCGTCTATACCACCGTCAACGAACTGGACCCAAGATGAAGAACGACGGAGGGTTTTTTGGAATATTTTCAATCTTGACAGGTACTCCGGCTCCCCACAGTTGACGATGCCTCGCTTACACGATGCACCTTAGGCTCTGCTCTGTCATGACTGGGTATATATTCTCAGCCCACTTTGTACACACAGCACTAATGAATCAATAATTACAGGTGGAACACTAGCCTGACATCAGACGACGTCCGCAGAAGATTACCCGCTGATGGAGGTCTCTGGCACAAAGAGGAGACCGTGCTAACACCCTACTTTGGCATCTGGGACCGCTCTGCAGCGAAAATCGGCAACTCCATCGTCTTCCTCCCAGCACATTACCCTAGTCCGGAGCAGACAACTGACGCACCTCCCGAGACACCCTTGTCGACCTCAACCGCGCCTAAAGGTACTTCCACAGTAGATATGACAACAGTGGGAGCTTTTGCCTACTGTATCGAAGCGACCGAGTCCCTGAGCCGCGTTACGACGTACTTCCTCCAGCAGAGGATAAACTTCCAGGACCGCCAAGAGGTCAGCAACTGGCTCACCAGATTCAAAGAGTTAGACTTGCGTCTCGTTCAGTAAGTAGCATGCAGCACATGTCCGGTCGTATCTAATAACTCGCCAGCTGGAAGATGTTCCTCCCTCAGAAGTGGAGAGATTCAAACATATCTCGGAGGCCCACGATTATCAACATGGATCCGAACCTGACGCTCGCACACATCACGCACAACACCTCGATGATCTTACTTCACCAGCAGATTGCATATCCCGCACCTCACTGGACCAGTATTGTCAGGATGCCCAGCGCCCACAGCGCCGAGACGTGCCAGATTGCGGCTGCGGAGACGGCTACTATCACTCAGAAGTATCTCAAGTACACCCCCGAGAACAGTCCCTCAAACAGTCAATTTGCTTTCTGCGTCTTCGTCAGTGCTCGCTCTCTTCTTGGTAAGTCCGAGACCTCATATATATGCTTCCTATAACTGACAAGATAAGTGCACTGGCGGTATTACAAGACAGATTTGGCCCCCGAGTTCTGGGTTTTGGTTGATAGCCTTGACCAGATGGCCAAACGATGGGCTGGTCTTGTTTTAAAAGAAAGGTCTAAGGCTTCTTTGGCAGGGAAGTATGCCACCCAACTACGGACGCTTCACAAGAAATGCGAGTCGCATCCGGATATGTGCTTGGATGTCCTTGGATACTCTACAGATGGTTTTCCCAGTCAAGCGGATAGTCATAATCCTGAGGAGCCGAGTCTTACGTATCAAGACGTCCCAGGTTCACATCATGCACAGTTGGCGCCATCCGAGCCATCGACTCCTGCGCCCCAGCATCCGCAGTCGACAGCCAACAATACTCAGACGCCAATGCCGATTAGCCAGCTCAACCCTATGATTCAAGTATCTCCTACATACCAATCCTTGGAATATCATTCGCCTGATGAGCTATCCGCAATTTCTACTATGCTGATGGACCAAGGTTTCATGCAGCTGGACCGTGTCATAAGTTTTGATGACATGATATTCACGGCACAGACTGCAAACGACCAAGCGTCTACCTTTCCAGTGGACAATTGGAGTTTGGGTTGACACGCAGCAATGAAGCGGTTGTACGTTTCTCGTTAGGTATTGAGCATCTATCAGATAAGCCCCATCTTTAGCAATCTATTCCCAAACTCAATCAGATAGTAATCTCCATACACCAGCCCGTGATCCCAGTATCGCTTGTAATCCTTTGCATTATGGTTTGCTGTGGCGTTCTTAAGAATAGCCTCGAAGTGGGCGTTCCGATCTAAGTCCTCGCTCATAACAGTACCTTCGCTGGTCAATGTCAAGCCCGATCTTTCTTCTGCCAGTGAGAAGTCGAGAGTATCCTGGACGATGCGGATGGCTAGAGACAGGTACCGAGAGCTCTGACTGTGTAATCCGCACCCTGCAAGCGCTTGAGACAATACTAGCATGCCATTGGCGGCGATAATACCTGCCGACGAGTCTCTCAAGGGAGCAGCAGAATCAACTGGTGCGTCAAAATCCCACAGCGGCACGTAACGCCCCTTGGTGCGACTGTGTCCAGACACCGGAACTTCGACGCAATCCGGCGAGTTCAACAACCTGAAGACGAAGTACTCGGCCAGGCCAATTGCTGCATCAAGAAGATCAAGATCTTTGGTCCATAAGTAGGATTGCGCGTATCCAAAAATACTCCATGCCTGTCCGCGAGCCCACGTTGAGGGTGCCGAGTAGCCCTGGCCGGTTCTCTTCTCCTTGACAGACCCAGAGACAGGATCAAAGTTGACCACATGGAATGTGCTGTACATAGGACGACCGACTGAAGAGTCTGTCTCCTTCCGTAGGTGAGTCTTTATCAACGTTTTCGCATGCGTTGTTGCCGCTTCAGCTAATTTAGTCTGACCGGTATGTGCTGCTGCATAGTACAGCAGGTCGAGATTGCACATCGAGTCAATGATGACGAGAAAATCGTCCGTCATGCTGGTTATTTGGACGCCATCTTGTGCTAGGATGTCCCATGAGCGGATCGCACCGACAGTGCCGTTATATCTGGTGTGGAGGGACTCGGCAGCTGTGATGATAGACTGAAGAGCTGGGGTCTCATGTAGTACTTCCCACCGCACTCTCATAGATGGCTGAATCATAAATGACATGTCGTGAGTGTCTGTCCTTTTCGCGAATGGATGAAGCGGGTCGGACCAAGCACGTCCAACATTCAGCAACTGTGTCAGCAGCTTTTGCCCCTTCTCTCCACCAGGCGACGCTTGTGGAAATTTCACCAGCCTCTCAATCAGAGAGTAAACTGAGCCAGGGAAGAAGCCGCAAGTCCAGAAGTTCTTTTCACGAAGGACATATTTGCCTGCTTCTGGTCCTGTCTGGGGGACGTACTCTGGGTATGCAACGGGAGGATTCTGCTAAAGGTAAGCGGCCTGGAAGAAAATAGTGTTCACATCACTCTTACGTTCTTCTCCAGCCCTGTTTCAGCTGCATGCAGCACCTTTGCCGCAATATTGTCGTCAAATAAGTCCGAGAGAGTGGTGCTTAGAGCCTGCCCGGGAGGTTTGGCAAAAAGATCACCACCTTCTGAGGGGCTGGTGTCGCTGTCATGGTTAAGATCCATCGTGCTACTCGAGGACGTGTCTTCCATCATTCCAGAGGTCTGTGGCTTGGCCGTGACATCTATCAGAATCAGAATCTAGCTGACTTGGCAACCATTCGCTTCTTGTGAAGTACAGAGATCTCGCTCTTGGCCGTTGCAAGGGGGTATATTTGGTAGGACGACCTTGGATTCCCATGCCCATGCACTCTGCCAATTTAAATGATTGCTTATCGCAGATCTCAACCCAAAGCTCTTCTCATCATCAGGATCCCGGACAATTCCCGCCAACCTCCGGTGATAGAAGCCCCACCTCCGACGGTTCCTCCGATGCCCGATGCCCGATGCCCGCCCTTTAAGCGCAACGATGGGTTGGTTTTAACTGCGTCCTCGGTATGTACAAATCATCCACCTTAGCATCATCACAGCGTATGAGAAAAGTTGTACAAGATTCGTTGCCACCGGTACGTCGGGACTATGAACCGATCAAGGTTACTGAACGGGTGTTGCATGCAGTATAGGCCCTCCATGTTCAAGAAACAATGTTAAACTAGCGAATGCGAATGAAAGTTTCTAAGTCAAAATGCCTAACGAGCTACTAGAGACTCCATGCAGATGAGTTTTTCTAGTATGAACTCATCTGCCTAAAGTCCAGAATAGCAGAAACCTTGGTAAACATGCCGGCAAAGAGCGGAACAGGGTCATTTGAACTGGTGTCCATATCAACTAAAAGGACTATTGGCGATTCCCTCCAATGGTCAGTCGAATACTTCACAGCATTGAGTAAACGTCGAAACGATTGTTCTCTGCGGGCATAGTCAGCTACCGACTCGCCCTTGTTCATCCGTCACTGAGACATCAGCATCTACAAGTTCAAGCAAGACCTGGCCAACTCGCATAGCTCCACCGCCACCTTTGACTCTCTGTATAGTCTTACGACGAGCACGTCAGCGAAAAGGGGCCAATGTGGTCCCGGCGAGTGTGAGCCTGTGAGTTCGAAGCATTCGTTTTGCTGTGTCTGCGACGACATTCACATCAGGTGACAGAGTGATCGTGCCTGGCGGAGAGAGCATCGGGAATCCGTTCGACTATACAGCATCTGAAGCCATGGCGCAAGGAAAAGTCGAGAATGTCTTCGCTTCCATTACGAAAAGCAACAGAGAGGGCTGTGGCCTCGCCTTGACGTAAGCTGGCAATGGCGTCAGCTCCGTAGTCTAAGAGTCGGGTCACTCGGATGATATCATTCGATGCGGCAGCCTGAAGGAGCCCATCTTCGAATTCAAAAGGGCATCTTGACCAAAGTCAACGATGATAGTAGAAGTAGCCTCTCTTCATTGATGGAGCGCATAAATACAAAGTGCGGCTAACGGACCTAAAAACCCCCTACGAGCCGACGAGGCAGGATATGGGTTGCCTCAAACACTGCGGCACACCACAGCCTGATCGCCTGACTTTCGCTTTGTGTTGTACTTCTCAGTACCGGGCATCTAAATTAGAGACAACTGTATTCCCTTCTTCCATGCTCAAGTTGAGACTCAGCTTAACAAAATGCCCGACGAAGCAGCCCTTGCATCCCTCTTCGCATATCCTGCGATACTCGCCTTAGTCCATGCAGCCGTTATCCTGGCTTTCACCGATGGCGGCTGGAAGGTCGTTACCTCGCTGACGCGCCAGGGCCGGACAGCGCTGCGTCCATCCGGGGGGACTTGTGCGAGATACTTCTGACACCATCCATCAGATAGTCCTCTCCATGTTTATACGTCACCACAATATCATAGTCAACCGTACGTCAAGGATAAGGCTTGTTGGAAGCGTACCCTCACTAGTGTTCTGAATCACTGGGCACCAGGGATTCAGACCATGCTATAAAGCCCGAGTGCTTGCCTCTGTCAAATAGAGCTCTCAATGTCAACGCAGACGCTGTTCGGGCCTTCATTATTATGGCGGCAAAGCACAACTGGGAGGTAGAAGGACAGCGAGCCGATGCCAGGGAGCTCAATGTTGATGGTGTAGCCATCAACCAGCAAAGCATCAAGAGGACAGACAAACCAGTTATCAATTATGCTGCACTTTCAAGGCATGCTTCAAAAGAGTGCTCTCAAAACATTAGATGCGCCGTGTCCTTAACGTTGGACTGCTTCTTTTGCGGGATCTGTGACAGCGATCTATCTTTCAGCACCGCGGACTTAAGCCGTGGTGGCTAGATTACGGACATGGTCCTCGATAGCGACTGAGACGATCAAGCCTCTGTTCTCCCTGAATACATGGACTCAGTGCAGTAAAAGGGCTAAGGGGTGGCCTCTTCTGGAGATCCGTCGATTGCATCATCAATATGCTCGAGCACATCTGGGTACCGGTGTTTCACTCCACAGCGGCCGCCGGCAAGGTGCGAAAGGTATTAGTGGCCCTCGCTTACGTGCGAGAGCGGGAGACAGAGAGCCCCTTTAACAATCTCTTTGATGTCCGGAGCGGTAGCTTGACGCTATCATCTACGCAACAACGATGGATCGTGGATCACTCCAACGGTTCCCCGACTCTGGCTGAGAATGGCTTTGCTCACTTTCATCAAGATTGGGAGGAGATTTTGGCGATGGGCTTGTTCCAGCGGTTCGAGGAACGTCTCGATGCGTTGCCTACATCAAAAGTCCTGGCCGAGAGATGCATTTTCAAGTTTCCCAAGACATGTTGGAGATTTCTGATATGTATGTTCGTGGATGCTAGATGTTCAGTGCCCACATGCTTGTATCTTCGATCAAGCGCCACAGAATATGGTAGTTTCCATCTAGAGAGCGCAGGAAAGGGATATATTTAAACCACGCAGACCAAAGTAATACACGCGCACGTAAGAATCCACATACAGAGTTGTGTTGGCCCTTACGGTGAGGTCATGGTTGTTCGGCGTCGTACTAACCCAGGTCCTGATAGCGAGCTGCTTGTAGACGTAACCGTCAACATCCAATTGATGTTTTTCTACTTGTTTTCTGATCTAAGACGACGCGACAGTTTCTCCAGCAACGACATCTCCCCTGAGGAGGATCGGCTGTGCAGAAGTAAACTCCTTAATATCACCAAAGACCTTCTTAGCTTCCTCACTGGCGGCAGCCTTTTCAAAGTCCTCGAGACTGTTCCACTCTAACGTTGCCTGGACCTGATACGGTGCATCGGCGGGGAAGGTGAGAACCTTCCAGCTTTTAAGACCAAAGGAGCCCCAAGAACTGTACAGACGATCAGACAGGCCCAAAGCTCCCTGCAAAGCTGGTATAATCTTGACAAGACTTACGCGGCAACGAGCGGCATGTGCTTTTTGAGGTAATAGTCAAGGTCGAAGGATGGACCCGACGGATAAACAACCAGGACTTGGGCCATCTTGTTTGTTGTTGTCTCAATTTATTTTATAGTGAGATAATGATTGGGTGGATATCAGGAATACGGATGAACACTTCAAATCCACGAGGCTTTACCAGGTTTATATAGCGGGGGACTGCAGCTAGCGTCATCGGAGGAAAGGAAATTCCTGTAATGGCAGCTTGATGGAGACTCTGCGATTACTCAGCAATCACAGTCCGTTCTCCCTGTTTCTTTTTCAGAGAACAGGTCTCTTGAGCGGGCGTCCATTCTTGAATGAGCTTGGGAAACCTGAATGGACTCTAAAGATTGTAGCTGGGTCAGGGTTGAAAGCTGCCGTGAGTCGATTGGCTATTTGATTCGTCGTGGCTTGAGCCTTGACCTGCTAGTTCCCGTCACACAGAGATCACTATTAACGTTAAGTGGGGGAATGGCTGGTTTGCTTCCGTTCTTCCAAGGAGTAACAAGCGATCATTCACCATCTCGCCACTCTAATGAGGATAAGAAGCCGCCTTACTCTGGACCTAAATCTGGTAAAAGGGTCTAGTTCTCCTAATCCGCAGTTCCGGTTGGACACTGCTGCATGCCAATGCCTTCTTTTTGCCTCTTTAACGAGCTTCCTTTGCTTAGGACAGTTCGTTGATTCTGAACAAACTGAATGATCGCGGACTTTGGAACATCGAAAGCAGATGCAGTATGGCCTGATGTTGATTGGCATCAATCGCAATACTAATAGTATTCATATGAAGGTACGGGATACATTCTGCGAAGCTGCCGAGAGCATAAAACATAACGAGGAGAAGCAAATAAGCCGGTTAGAGGTCATTGCGGACATGATGCGACTAGGGAGCTTTACTTAAGACCTAAACTAACCGAAATATATTTGAAGCACTAGAGTCATTTATGAGCTCATTGACAAGCTGTACAATATAACCCTTCATCTCTTGCCCAGCGTGTACGTATGTATAACGCAAGGTCAAGCAAAACTATATATATGATCCATAATCACGAGACCTGAGAGTTGCCGCTTCGGGCTTGCTCCTTGTTTAGGGAAGCATTAAGGTTTACGTTACAGCTTGTCGCCTGGCTACCTATTTGACAACCTCGATTGAACTAAGCAGGTAAGAAGTAGCGTAGATGAAGGCTTTCACGCTCCAGGGAAGCACGTACCTAACCAGTGAAACTACATGAATCAACTCGTAAGCCTACCTGACTCAGAAGGAATCCCCAAAGAGGAAGAAACTGATTCAGGGTTGGCCCGCTGATACAGAGACACTCTTTGCTTGGAAGAAGCTTCTGGGACCAAAGGTTCAAAGCTGGTCAGTTCAGGATTGGATCAGCAAGCGCATACATGATACGCCTCTTTTCTCAGACCGGTCCCATGTGATTCGATCTCTTCAGCGCAGACTAGCATTATTTGTATCCAACCTCTTTGTAATTACTCATCTTACAGCTTCTCTAAGTCTCATCTACACTATAGATGATCGATTACCCCTGCTGGACACAGCGCCAGGGCGCGAACCCTCCACTCCTCCCACTGTAGGAGCAAGACTTGGTGCGCATAGTATTCCATCTCACCCACCTCCCAGAGATCATGCATCCATGGCTTTTCAGCGACAGTAAAATGAATGACATGGGCCTGAAGAGAGAGGTCGTCCAAGTCTTGATTGGATGCCGTCTGTAACGGGATGGCGAGGGCGGTAGCTGTGGCTGTTGCTGAGGCACCTGCCGCGAACCATGGGGGAAGACTCCATTCGTGCCAATGGTTGTTCAATACAACGTATGAATCAGGGAGTGGAACTGCATCTGGTCCAAAAATATCGTTGACAATATCCATGTCCAGCTGGTTCGGCTGAAGGTTCGCGGCCATATCCTGTATGTCGTTCCACATTTCCGGCGTGGGTTGTATCAACATGAGAGTGGTGCTGAAGGAGGAATCATCGAGCCAGTAGGCTCTTGGGGCGTAGAGATCTGCTGGTGGCAGGTCGAAAAGGTGGTCGAGGTCTTTCAGGACGAGTTGATCTGCCTCGACTATCAGGAGTCGCTGTAGGTTTGGATCTGTCTCGTGCAGCCTGAAAGCCGACAGTTTGAGTAAGCAGTCGCGATAATCTACCCTAGCTTCGGGGTGTAGCTGTAAGGGTTCTTCCTGAATGACTTCCGCGCTAAGCGATTTGAACGAAGAATGGTATCTGGAGGAGACGTCTTTGGATACTAAGACTATAATCCGATGCTTTGTGCTGTGAGAGATCCTTAAAATATGGACGTTGACAAGGACCGAGCAAGCATAGGCGTCGTTGGTCGCGTAGAAGACGTAGGCATTTGCTCTATCTGTTATGAACAGCTGTGGTTCTCTGCTAGGTTCAAGAAAGTACCCATACTCGGTGTTGAGGATTAACAGCAGGGTCAAGAAGATGAGTACACCAAAGATTTTGAAGACTGAGACTTTTCCTGTACTGATTAAGGGCATCATGTTGCAATACAGTAAGAGTGTGAGCAAAAAGGAGACGACAGGACATGTCAATCTCCCATCCAAGCCCAGTTTATGTTGGTCGATCGGTTGAATAACATGGTACATCCCGATGGCTGAGCAGTGGATCCCAACTCTCCAATCCTAGGGGAGTACTGCTAATTAAAGGGGCACCGTTGTTCTTCCTGCTTACTGCCCGTGTCTAATTCGTCAGAACAAGGGGCAGATCGTCAGCAAGTGGCTGGGTACCCTAGAGCCTTAGGGGTTAATTCAGTAGTGAGGTCAAGAGGTAGTCTCCTGAACTGTATTTGAGGCAGATTACGGTATATGATTGAAGTAGACTTACAGAGTGAAGGGAAGTTCTTCTTTAGGTTTTAATGATCGTTTAGGTACATAGCTGCTCATAGAGTGTATAACTTAGGTGCGTCGATTCTAGGTTCTAGCATAACATACCCAGTGTTTAAAACTAAGCGGTAGCCAAATGTTTGAAACTGAATGTTGCTATAACTGGCTAATGGTAAAGACTGGCTCTCAAGCTTGTCCAACTATAACAAGCTTTACATCGTGAGATCTATACACCCTTGCCATTCATACGAAAACCGTTGCGGAGTAAACTTTTGCCCTAAAGCCTGTAATAAGGCTAGCTATAGTTAACGCTCTTTCTTATCTGTGTTTGCGTGCAGTAGCTTGCTGTTCGATCGATAGAGTTAGAGCAAAAACCCCGACTGGGAAGGCGACGAATCATTTGATTGCTCTCCCGAAGCCTTGATGTGCAAATCCACCGGACTGAACATTGGATATCACACTGCGTGATATGCCACGCCGATAGGGCCAAGACTTTGAGACCTACCTGTATCTACGTCGACATTTTCCCCTTCTTATTCCACTCAGATATTCCGCAACGGTTTTGATCCAAAGCTGCGAGCCTAAGATTACATTTAAGTGGTTTCTAAACTTCTTCTCTGAACACTGATATTACTTTTGTTTTGTTTCCTCAAGACGAAGTGCCTGAGATAGAGCAGAAAGCAATCACCCAGAATTACTTTGCCCCCGCGCCAAAGAGCACCTCAGCCGTATCATACCCATACTCCAGCTCCCCGTGCCAGTAGTTAGTTACATCATTTTTAGAGAAGTCCCAAGCTTGGTCCAGAGCTTGCACTATCTCATCAGGCAACGGGCCTTTTTCTAGGTTATCTAGGTTATTCTCCAGCTGGGAAATGCTCGAAATGCCGATCACAAGGCCGTCGTTGCCGTTCGTGATACGTAGCTTGGAGTGATGTACCATCCACCGCAGCGCCGTCTCAATCATAGTTAGACCATGCTTCTCAATGGCCGCTTCGATAGTTTTTAGTGCCTTGAAGTTGCTTTCGCGGAAGTATCGCTTGCGATACGTCTGGCCAATGCTAGAAGCGTCGGAGAAGCCACCGCTCTCAGGCACCAGATCCCCAGACTTGATCTTGCCAGAGAGGAGACCGCCTGCTAGCGGGTTATAAACAACGATGTCGAGACCGTATCTTCGGCATGCGACGATAAGCTCCGGCTCGATAGCTCGGGTAATGCAGTTATACACGCCTTGATAGACGACAGGCCTCACCCAGCCATTATACTTGCAGGTCATGACTATCTCAGCTACTTCGAATGCTGTAAAGTTGCTGATGCCGAAGCGCACGAACTTGCCAGCCTTGTGAAGCTCATTAATGGCCTCTAGTGTCTCTGTGAAGGGAACACCACGGTCAGGGCGGTGCAAATAAAGCAACTATCAAAGCGCATTAGCATCCATTGCTATCATATCTGAGCCTCAGGGAAGGGGGTGCGTATGTCACTGACATCAATGCAATCTGTGCCTAGATCTTTCAGACTACCCTCGACTGACTCAATCACCTTGGGGGCCGCGTTATCACCCGGATTCTCCGGATAGTCGACCTTGGTGGCCAGCGTTAGACCTCTCCCTTTCCAGTTGGTCTGGCCAGTGAAGGCTTCCTGCTTGCCGCCATCGTATTGGCGCGCTGTATCAACTTCATTGTAGCCCCGAGATTGCAAGATGTCGAGTGTCTGGTTGAAAACGTTGATGTCGGTAATACGAGCACCCTCCTTTTCATTGGTTCCAAAGGTCATAAGACCCAGGATAATGCGGTTTGTTGCTTTCTGGGCGACGAGAGGCATTTTGAGCTCGCTGTAGGGGTTGAATGTATGTGAAGTGCAGACAGCCAAGCCAGGGAACGCCCATGGGTCTTTAAGTACCGGTAGTTCTCACAGAGTAACACGCTACTAATCTCCACTAATCGTCAGCACAACTTTCAATTAATAATACACAGTGAGTTGCTCTCATATATGTTTCCGTTCTCGGCCTACACCTGCTTGTTCTTGGACACCCACGGATGGCATGACTCGGAGTGTCCCGCAAGGATGGAAGACCTGTCTGGCTTCCTCCTGTTCTACAGGAAC
Organism: Fusarium buxicola; assembly: GCA_014899095.1. Classification (NCBI taxonomy): domain Eukaryota; kingdom Fungi; phylum Ascomycota; class Sordariomycetes; order Hypocreales; family Nectriaceae; genus Fusarium; species Fusarium buxicola. The sequence goes on along the minus strand of JAAVUK010000086.1, from coordinate 11,213 downwards.
ATGACAAATTCACTCGCTGAGGCGCGAGGCTAGGCCTCTTGGCACTCCACTACCACGCCGATCCTTTCCTCATATGATTAGTACGTGATTCTTATGTGCGGGGTAACATCCAATGCCGACCAGTGCTTGCGATATCTACGTAGTAGGCGCTGGAACAAATGCCGCAGAGGTTCGGATACAGGTTCCAGGCGCAAGCCTTGTGATCTGGTAATCTCGGCATCGAGCCCGAAAGTCTTACTCATCTAGCAGCGCGGCTGAGTTGCGGTTCAGACTTCGGCTGCCTGATTCGCTACTTGTTTGAGGCCTCTGTGGCACCACGGTCGACGGCGGCGCCAGGCTTCGGGTTGCGAGATTAATCGCATTGGCCCCTTGCGACGGTAGAGCCGCGTGTGGTGGTGATTACCGACATTGAACTTGGTGAAATGCAGGAGGTCCTTCTTGTATTCAGAAGCCAGACGCACTTACACGTATACGCTACACAGCCACCCAAGTTCCTTGTGGGCGACTTGCCATACTAGGGCTTTGAGACGCCATCATGGTATACTCGAACACATGTTCTCAGGCAGGGTTTGTTGATCACCACCGCTGTCAACCGTTTGAAAGCCATTATAGACTATTGAAGCCGCATTCGCCTATGGGTTCCATGCAGCAAACGTATCATCTACTGGGTTTGCCTGGAGTCGAGCTTTCAGATTAACCTCCAGTTTAGGATGACGACATAGATTGTGTGAAAAGAAACCTGGGTTATCCAGCCTACCAACGTTGGTGACGAGCATGTTGTGGTTAGTATGCCGATTATATGCTATTCAGGCGCCAGACGAGCCCGTCCTCATCCCCTGATAGAAGGAATTCACAATAGGGGGAAATATTGTTGAATCTTCAGCAGCAATGCACAAGGCAGTCCTCCAACAGCTTTCACTTTATACTTGGCTGTCGGTCTCGTGAGGATGGAACCCCTTCCCTTCCAGAGGAGCCTGCCAGCGACAATTATCCTCTGTCGACCAAATGACCCTTGAGATCATCGCAGACTAGGGAAGGAATGCTTAGTAGTGAAGAGGACACGCCGATCTGCCAAATCGTCGAAGAATCTCAGGAAAGTTTTTGGTAGTGTCGAGCTTCAACCGTAAGTGGATGAGAAACAGCTCAGAACGATAGAATAACAATGGCCGAGGTGCGAAACAAATAGCATAAGGTGGCTACTGTAATATTGATACCTTGCTCTAAGTAATTAACTCCTGCAATCCTTGTATGGCGCGCGCAGTATTAGTGCTTACGCATTGCAGAACTCTATCTGTATTTTCTACGTGGCTAACTACATGATCAGATTCAGCTTGCCTATTGATTGCGCTAAATCCGACGTATACGAGATAATTGAATACCTATAATAGGTAGGTAGGTCAGAAAAGCGTTTAGGAAGTATATAGGGTGAATCAATCTGCTATATACATTCAAGAATCCCTCTACCTGGCTTCACTACTAAGTATGTACAGCTATTATAGCTGACTAACATAGAGCTCTTGGTAGATCATTGTACCACTAACTTTGACTTGCCCTGCCCCTTTCCACCTTGTTCAAACCCGGCGCAAAGCTGGACGGAACAGTTCAAGCTATGTGCTTGCAAGGCCTTCAGACAAGGATGTTTTGCTTCCTAATCTTGATCATGGCTTTGGCTTCAGGGTCGGTACCAACGTCTGCGCTTTTGACAATATCTGCCTTGCGTCCTTCGGCCGTGAACTTCCAGTCGTAGGTCAACAATAGATGGATCAGGATGATCTTGATCTCGTTTGCCGCGAAGAATCGCCCAGGGCAAGAGTACCTGCCGTGGCCGAACGCAAGATGCTCAGGGGACGTTGTCACAAAGTTCCACTTGTGCTCCTCACCAGGCCTCTGGCGCATCTCGAGAAAGCGTCGAGGATTGTAGCCTCTGGGATCCGTGAAGATGGTCTCATCGTGCATGTTCTCGAGTCTGACAAAGGTAGTAGCACCCACGGGCAGTTTGGTACCATCGGACAGCGTAGTGGGCTTCATAACCTTTCGGTGCATCGCAGCTACACGTGAACAGTTAGAAACACTGGATACTGAAATAGAGCACGAGTGCAACCTACCAAAATCTCCGAAGTGGTGGCGTTGGGACTCCTTCATCAAGCTATCCGTGAACTTCATCTCGTGCAATGTCTTCTTAGTCCATCCGTGTTGCTTGATGACAGACTCCATCTCTTCGCGCAAGGGTTGGATCCACTCAGGGTAGGTGCAAAGATCAGTGATGATGCCACTAACCAACTCAGTCGTGGTATGGATGGCCGCCACCGAGAGGCCAAGCTGTGCGACGATAATATCATACTTCCGGCCCTTGGCTGCTTCATCCAGCCAGCCAATGGTATCTGCCACCTTGGATGACTTTTCGCCCTGGTCACGGGACTGGCGGTTTTCTTCTCGGCGCTTCTTCACAACGGGGTCAAGAACGGTTCGTGCTCGGGAAAGCATAGCTCTGAGCTCGCGACATTCCGGAAGAAACCAATGAACAATAGGGCGAAGGTAGTGAGGCCAGTTGCGCAGGGCATCGCCAGCGTAAAATGACTGAACAGTGTAGTTTACGCTGTAGTCGAGCCACTCCTTGTTGTTACACAATTCTTCTCCGACGAAAACACGAGACGAAACACGTGCAACAAGCTGAAGAAGCATGGGCTTGTACACAATCTCCGTCCATGCTGTTATGACACAGTCAGCATGTCGTCCATTCGCACGTTCACTTCTCTGCCACTGGAGAGCGACTTACTCTCTGGCTGACCGCATAGCTCACTGACTGCAGCTGTCGTCTCCTCGGCCAGTTCTTCACTGATGAAGTCTATAGCAATGGTTAGTACTTCTGTACAAAACGCAAAGGGTCAAAGAAATGACGGACTTAGTGACTGGGTGAGTCTGCCCCTGACAGTGTCGGCCATGACATGTACATTGTTGTTGGTGGGATCGAGTCCATCAAATCCAGGGATTTGGCCGAAGAAGTCCTGAGCTACTTTAGTGAGGTTCTTGCGTGTCTGGGCAGGAAGCTATTGTATTACGTTTGCAGCAGCTTCATGAAAGTTGAGGGAAGTGTTGTTTCGAATCTCGTCCGCGAACCTGTTAGGCAGGACAATCTTTGGGCCTGCAGGTGTAACGACCTGAAAACATCCCGAAAACTATACACGGTTAATAAACCGACGTCCCGGCTTCACAGCATGGGATAAATTACCTTCTTCACACTCTCAGCGAGTATCACCCCTGGCCCATGCTCAAGCCAGTTTTTTTTAACCTTGTCGAACTTTCCACCAAAGAAGCCCTCGTTTCCCTCCAGTCCAGCCGCAGGGAAATTGCTATAGAGCTTCGGTCCTGATCCCAACAAGTAGACCAAGATAAGAGGAGTAGCAACGAGAACGAAATGGAGGAGTGAAACCTCCACTCCTGGAAGAAGTGATTCTAGCATGGTTTCGAGGGATGTAGCTGAGCTAGAAAGAATGTACAGTTGATGGCAGATACTTTCATGAATCCTTGGTTCTCGTGGAAGATTAAGTATACTTTATATCTCTGGATTGAAATCGGATATAAATCTCGGCAGTTTCGAGCACGGCTTTAGAAGCAAGAAGTTGACACATTTGCTCATGCAGATCCTCGAGTCATTCTCGTCAAGCGGAACCGATACAGCATCTCGCTCGCCGCGGAGGGTCCGACTCTCCCGAAAGACCGATTTCACATTTGGACACCAACAGGATTGGCCGCATTTCCAACCAGGTCCGCTCTATATTAGGGGCCCCAGTGGATATCGGATACCGTTTACAGCAATGACAGGGAAGTGTGAGCGGGAACATGGGAGGCGTGCAACTGCCGTGCTGCTGCTATACTAGCAGCCAGTCGGATGTTTTTCTTTTTGCGGGAGGAACTGCCAACCAAGGTGGCTGAACAAAATTATTCTAGAATGCGTAGGCGAGGGCGCGGAGTCGATAGAGAACCTCGTTCAGGGTAAGGGGGAAAGAAGGCCAAGAGGTCATGGACTGATCATTATTCGCATCACCAGTGTCCACTCTATCATCCATTTGATCCATCCTAGCATGTATGCGACATAATACCCCGTATGTACATACGTACGTACGTGTTTCGGGGAAACTCAAAAGCCCGACCTGACGAAGGCAGCATCACAGATGATCCACAGCCAAGTAAGTCTCCGCCCTTTTATGGCATTGACTCGAATGATTGAGGGCAAATTATGGTGGGTCGAAACTACCGAGTCATGTAACGATGGTTACAAGGATACCTATGAAATGGTGAACCGTGCCAGTCCGTACTCCTCCGTGGATTTCCACTCGTTACTGTTGATAGGCTCGTGTGTTGATTGGAGCTTCTCGTTGGAAGCGTTTCTACCAGGGATTGGTCAGGAGAGAACTCTACCCTTTTGAGACCGCTAGTTTTCTCCAAACCAACTAAGCTTGCTTGTTTGAGGCAGTGCACCGGAACGCCTTGGCCGTCTCGGCGCGATGAGGATCACCATGGCGATTGCCACAAGGGGCGACCTAACACTTTAGACTCATGTTCCCATAATCTTGACTAAAATAAAAGGGTCTGGGGTATCTGTGGAGGAGCCTAAGCTTCTAACAAGATTGCTATCCTCACGCCTCTCTTCGTACGGCATCAAACTTGCGCAACGGGGCACGGAGGCAGTGAGTGCACCGGTATATTGCTACGAGGAGTGTTTCGTCTTGTTATACGGATACCGCATCGACTCAATAAATTGGCACAACTTAGCGTCTCCATAGATCTCGTGCTGGCCATTTAGATAGTCCGCTGGTGACGATTTTGGGGAAGAGTGGGGGAGCTAAGGTATGCCAATTTATTGAGTCGATGAGGTATTTGCACTACAGTATCCGTACAAGCAGATGAGTGACATTTGAGTGTAGACCACACGTATTCATAACGCTATCACCTGTACCACATCTTCAGTACCGTCCATGTGCAGCAAGTAAAAATGAGTGACACTTGAGAGGGGACTGTATGTATTCTATAATTCTATCCTTGTACCATGTTTTCAGCATCATCCACGTACAGCCTCCAAATGGCTGTAGGTCATTACTCTATAGATCCATCATAAGCCCAGTTGGTCAGATGTGAGGTCTCATCTGCACCCTGAATTGATCCGGGATGACTCAGAGGCAGGCTCACAGGGTACGTTGTCGACGGCGTCATCTGAGTGTCGATTCCCATGTCCCACGCATCAGGGCCAAGAGCTGTTCCTGCTTGTGGCTGGAACAGGATTGAGCTGATATAGGCGTCCATCTCCGCATTAAGCTCCATTTGGTCGTGTTGCGATGTGGTGAGGGACGACTTGAGCTCGGTGTAGCGCTGTGCCACGCTGTGGAAGACATGGAAGAGATGCTGGTGGTTTGCAAGGTTGGGGGAGTATTGGGCCGCGGATTCGATTGACTCGACGAACAATCCCATCCGGGCCAAGTCTTCCGCGTTCCCTGTTTCAATAGCGTGGCAAAATAATACGATGAAGGGGATGAAAGGCGAGAAGAGGATTGTCCTGAGGGCTCACTGTCAGTTTTATAACACGCCCATGGCATATATGACAGGGTCAACACCGAAGTTCAGTCCAGTACGTACCAGCTTAGATATGCAGACAAGAGTGGCGGTCGCCCCTTTCCGAACCCTCGCACACACCTTTGGTGAGATTCGAGAGCAGCTCTGGCGGCGGCGATGCACTCATCAGTGAACATGGTGACGGGGTTTGTTAGAGACGGCACAGCTCGGTGTATGAGGGTCAAGATGGACAGGTGGACGACTTCGTCCGAGGCACATATAAAACTGAGTATCTCTCTTCTGTCTTTGTCGGGCTCAGATTGGATCAATCTCTCCTACAAGGGGCAAAAGTCAGCGCGCCATGAACACAAAGGGAAACAGAGAGAGCGGTGCGGCTTTACATGGATGATGCGAGACTTTTCCTGGATGGTGTGTAGTTCTTGTGATAGGTCTAGTACTCTATGCCGACGCATTTCATCAGGAAGGCGGAGCGCCTGCGCGCAGTAGAGGTTGTCGTAGACTGCCCCAGCCAATCCAGCGAGAGCTACCGCCAGGCGGCAATAGCTCATACCAGGAGACGGTAAAGGATAAGCACCTCCCGGGTGTGGGACGGTGATGTCGTAAGGCGGAATCGTAGATGATCGACCCAGTCGCAGGCTCAGGCTTTTCTCGAGGAAGTAGATGACCCAGAAGAGGAGTCCTGTTTTGTTGGGGACATCTGCGCCTTCGTCTGCGCCCTTCTGGCGTGTGTGAAAGCCAAGGCGATGCGACGTTTGCTGCGCCGTGGTGATTAGAGTCCATGCCAGGGATGGCCTCGAAATCTCGACGAAGAATATGGCCTGTTTCCATCCATCAGAACTCAGCGACACATGATTTATCAGTTGGTTCAAGGTTGACATACCCCGAGAACGAGGGCCAAGACCATGTCATAAGTAGGTTTGACGTGCAGTGACAGTCCCGCAAGCGCTTTTTCAAGATTCCCTGCACACTGTTTCTGGTGCGCAACGTGGAAATCGCTTGATGGCAGCTGATCCGTCGGCTCGATGGCCTGGTTGCGAAAGAGAACTATGCAAGGTCCTGAGTTCATGCTACAAATTCCACAGAAGACGTTCAAGCTTACAGTATAGCGCGACGTTGAGAATGATGAAGTCGGTCTCAGAATACTCTTGGGAGAAATAAACTCTCAGACACAAGTCGGGCAAAGTCTGCGAGCGGAGCAGCTCAGAGAGGAAATTGAGGGTGATGTGACGTTGAGCTGAGTGGTGGGATTAGCACGAACCAGTGTCTCCTTGCGGAGTGACAGGAGGCGTCAAGCGGTCAAAGGGGGCCATACCTTGTGCCTTTCTTATCACTGCGACAGATATTTCGATAGGTGGCAATGTGCCAGGTCGAGAGCCCGGAGGCACTGTCAGCTGTGACGAGGGAAATGCAAACTCCAGCGCCTGCTGCTGGTTCTGGAGGGTATCAACGGTTTGACCGAGGGCGTCCAGGAGTTCGCGAGCGTCGAAGTAAAGGCCACTTGCCCCATCAGAGCCAGCCACTTTGCGCAGGAAGTCGACAGCAAACGTAGAATGAGCGGATAGCGACGATGAGCCCTCGACTTCGAAGCTGCTCTCTTCGGGCTCTCGGTTGGCTATCTTCCGAGCGTCTTCGGGTTGGAGATGTTGCTGAAAGGATATCTGCGGCGTGTGCATCTCGACTGGTGGCGATCCAAGCGAAGTGCAGTCTGTCGGCTGGCTTATTATGGTGGAAGAAGGCGAGGCGGACGCGGAGCCATTTGCCCTTGAGCTTGTGCTTGTACCATCGACTCCGATGAGCGTCTCTACCAGGCGACCCATGCGCTCGAGGCGCTCATCGAGGTCCTCAATTCTCCCCTGGCTATTGCAGACGTCGGCTGTCAGCCATTTCATTGCCCGGGTCAAGTAGGCGAGGTTCGGGCATGTAGACTCAACTTACCATAGCGCCGCATTCCGAGGTCGCGATCGCTTCGGCCTCTGAACACGAGGGGACGTGACGCACTTTATCTTGCCCCGCTCGCAGTTTGAGCAAGGACATTTCCGATCACAGCGTATCTGGGAGCAGCCGGGTCAGCAGCTGGTTCTGAGCGGTTGTGGTTATGGTTATGGCACTGACCTTTCGATGTCGACATGCGTCGCACTAAGTAGGAGGCCCATCACGGTCAGCTACAATCGGTACAGGACAGGACAGGATTGCGATTGAGTGGAGATCATACGGCCTTCTTCATGCCTCCATCCGTGCTCAGATCTGCGGATTCCACAGCTTGCTCATGTTCTTGCTTCATATCTGCCCCAAGTTCAACGGCCATCTCGGTGAACGGGGATTCCATTGGATCCGGAAACCGACGTCAGCGGGTGCTGGAGGCCATTTAAGGAAGGGATGGATCAGTGCCGGGATCCGAGGTACAGTACAGTAGGAGATGGAGATGGACATGTAGCGATTTAAAGCGGCCAAGATCGAGCAGAGATCCATTGCGTAACGTAATTTCGTACCGCCAACGGAGGAACTCAACCCTCCATCGAGTACCGAGACGCCGTCGCCACAAGCGTCGTGGCTGTCCCGATGGAAGCGATGGAAGCCCAATCGGCATCCGCGGACCACGCTGTGGAACCGTTAGTAGGTATGCTCTGTCCTGTAGCACTACGAAGTTCCATGGATGTTTCAGTTCAGACAGACACTGGGGTCCGTAGACACTGGGGTCCGTCCAGGCTGTTTGATCCATGCGTTGCACTGCAAAATCGTGATGAAACTCTAATTATCGACAACGGTCCTCCGGCTTTCATGCCGTTAGCGTCAGGTTGGCTGCGTAGGGCAGCATGGGATTGGGAGCATAGCCACGCTAGATACGAATACGCCTTGACTTTGGTAGCTCGGAGCTCGGCGCTTGACTGCCTGGAGCTTTTGCGCTGCTGGACTGCCGCATGATTGCGACAGAAGAGTAGGAAATTAGGTGAAACTGTGTCTAATAGAGGGAAAGCAAACACCACGTGCGTCACCTTGGCAGTGTAGTGACTTCTCTATCTTACCCTATAGTTGTTTATTGCACCTCTTTATACTCCTCCTTGTGAGGTTGTGTAGCTGTTTGGACTTGGCAGGTTAATAAATCAATAAGTTAATATCAATATTAGATTATCATTGTCTGTCCACGTTGAGCATCTTGTTCATGTCATGTCCGTCCAATGGCATTGACAGTAATACCGAGTACAGCCAAATAAACCCAGTTCGTCAGAGCCCACTTCTGCATCTTAGCTATGCTACTCGTCGACCCTAACTTTAACGGCACTCGGCACTCTGCATTCACTCCTAGAACTGAAGGCTATGAACTAGCTCGCATAACTGATACATCGTATCCTGACCTTGGTTCAAGCCTACTCTCACCCACCTACCACGTAAGTCAACCGTCGCCCACGCGGAGAACTAGACTCAAGCTCGTCATAATGCATGCATATTAGGTTCAGCAAGCGCATGAAGCAGTCCAGGGCGGTGCGCTCTCATGATGCATTTTAGTGACGACCACAGTCACATCGGAGAGATATCTCGATGAGCTCTTGAATTATTGCTAACGTGTGTCTATGGAGCGACTCCGCGGTGCTACTAGTGATATCCACGATAATCACCCCGGATCTACTAGCCCCGGCCCTGCAGGATTCTAGAACCTCAGCCCATTGACAAAACCGGATCGTCGTTTCGCCCTCTTCCCACACCACGCTCGGCATCCCGTCGTCGGGCCGAGAGCGGTCATCGAGGTACGGCAGCGGCCGGATAACAGTGCTGAGTGGTAAGTACGTCCCATCCACAAACATGCTCTTTCTTAGGCCTTTCCAGCACATGGAGTCTCATCTCCCCCAGTTCTTGGGACTGGCAATCGAAGATATACTCGAGCATCAGGGAAGGCGAATACTGGACAAGTCCGGCCAGATTGAGCTCGTTAGATAATATCGTGCTGATCCATACGTGGCTCAATAAGTCTAGTCTGTCGGAAGTCTTGGCCGGCTCTTGTCGAAAGGTTGTTGCAAAGCCTGTGGCGTCTCTGTGGCTACTCATCACACAGTCCCGAGAAAGCAAACGACCTATCCTCGCTTGCTCCTGACGCTAGAAGGCTACCTGGCAGGTACTATGTCTGAGCTATCATCATCATCATCCCTATCTGGCAGCATCTCATGCCCATCAAGATCAGATCTTGACATGTTCAGCAAATAAACCCCGGCAAAGATGAGCAGGAGCCCGCAGGCCAACGACAAGATGTTGACCGTCCCAGCGGAACTGAGCCCGCCAAAGAGGGCCCAGGACGCACACAGGGTTGCCGTGGTGAAAAAAACGTAATACACGGGATTGACACTGTAGACGACTGTATAAGCAACCAGTATCGCTTACGCAAACACCACACTTACATGTTTGAGGGAAAGAGGGCTAGAGCCTTGTTAAAGTAGTTCATCTGTACCAAGATGCACGCTGTCATTGCAATCATAAAGGCATATGTGGCGGGATGCGTGAACTGATTGTCTCCCGCAAAGGAGAGTTTCAATGCGATCCCAAATGCTTTAGTGGACATGACCGACACGGACCCGACAGCTGAGCATATGGAGAGGTATACCAACGGATTCCTCGTCCCATGAAGTGGTGCAACCTTGTAAATCATGATCACCGTAAAGGCGACGACGAGAACGACATACAGGAGGAAGCCTGGAGAGCTTGGTTAGCCGTCTTGATCCCCTGCGGACGCACGCGCGTTATCAAACACTCACCCGGCTGGGTAGCATTGGTCAACACCTGGTCGATGGTTCGGATGTCTTCGTTCGGCGGTGCATGGAGAACAATGATGAGGGCGCCCTCAAGGCAGATTGCGCTTCCGAGCTTGCCTAGCAATCCCAACCGTTCTTGCAGAAAGTATGACCCCAGAAAAGCACCCGTCAAGACAGAAAACGCGCCCAGAGGAGTGACGAGAATGGCCGGCGCGAAGGCGTATGCTGCCAGGTTGCAGATTTCCCCAAAGACCACTGCTTGCGACGTCAGTCTAGTCCCGTAACATGTGCCATGCTGCGCGCGTACGTGTCATGATGCCGGCCCACCAAGTCGGACTTCTGAGATATACCGAAGGGTCTCCTGCGAATCCATGATGTTCGGTCGCATGGTTAAGGCCCTAAAATGGTTGCATGTCAGCCTACGAGGCTCTTCGATCGCGGCGGGCTCGAGCGAGGCGGGCGGAGGAGGTATGCGGCACCTTTTTCGTTATGACAAAGCTGATACCTAGGCAACAGACTGTGTTAGCGATCAGAAGCCAGAATGGCGACAAGGTTACGTACCAATAGCTATACTCGATCCAATGGCGAGCCCCAGGCCTATGTATCTGTGTCACCCAGCCTGTTAGACAAGTTCTGGTAGTCAAGCTGCAAGCCCGTCACCGAGGGTCACCTACTTCTCTTCCAGCGGCATCTCGGTCAGTTCAAATGGAGGGCAATGGGTCGCAATTGAGGTGATAGGATAAGTATATCAAAGTTTGCGATGCGCCCAGCCCATTAGATCGACTCTAGCGCGACGCGGAAACTAAGCGAGACCTCAGCCTCGCTGACTTTTGGCCTGAATGCAAGGTACGCGGTAATTTGAGCCTCTCGGCGAGCCCCGGCTAGGATCCATTAAAGGGGAGGGGG